>JAAAKB020009449.1:0-15137 GCA_010014835.2 Apostichopus leukothele
TTTGCTGTTTTGTGATTGATATATGTAAAAAACTTGATGGACATGTCAAAAAAGTAGAAAACGGCGACCAAACGCAATATGCTGCTTTAACACATGGATATTTCCCACAAATTTTGAATAATGGTTTCAAAAGTTAACGACGATCGCTTCTTCCGACCGTTCCTTCGATGGTGAAATATGGCGCATGTCAATTGGTGACAGCTTAAAAACCAATGCAGATTTTTGCAGGGAGACCTACTAATTGCTCAAACAAATCCAAGTTTGTTTTTAATTCCAGTTTAATAGCAGCTACATTTGACGGTTATGAATTACCTGAGTAGACCATAGGTTGAGATGTTTGAGGTTGGGCAGCTTTATGAGGATCTTAGCACACTGGCTGGTGACGTGGGTGAAAGCTAGGTTGAGGCTCTCCAGGTTTCCGAGAGGACCGTTACTGAAGAGGCGGGCCACGTCTGCATCGGTGGACTTGGAGGGCAGTGAGAGAGACTTTGGTCCTCCCTTTTCTCTCTGAGGACAAAGACGAAAGCGGGACAACGGCATAAATTTCACATGCAACGAACTGCGAGACAATTTTTATTATCAACGTTACCTTTTCCCAAACAAAATGACTCTCGGATATGACATCAATACCGTTTCAATTATGACTCTCTGTGAAAAACATTTAGCATAGAATCCTCACTTGACCAACCCAAGCTCTGTTCATCTTTTTCTATTTTTTTGAGTAATGTCCTGCTGGGTTAAACTTGCCTGAAACTGGCGACCAAAGTCAAATGACAATTGCCTTTTCAATTAACAAATATCTATCTAATATATACTTTATTGTTTAAGGATAAATTGTATTTGCGTTTTGTTTTTCGAGTAGCTGCTAGCGGTGACATTCAATTAAGAAAATTTTTATATCTTAAAGGTCTTCTTTGTTTGCTAAAAAGTTTAGCTTCATTTTTTAAATAAATCCCAACGGTTAGGAAGCATACAGAAGCTCGTTTGAAACCCTACCTATGCAGCCATGGTGAATGACGCTGTTTGGAAACTCAAGGTGAAAAGTACGGAACAACATCCCACTGCCCGACTGGCAAAGCAGAAATACCAAATCTACAAGAGTAGTACTATAGCTTAACAACACTGCCAGCTTGGCAATAATTTTAATTTTAGGTACAGACAGCCTGACAAATGGTGCTTGCGTGCAGTTAAGCAACCAAAAAGATCACTTTCAGGTATTTTGAAACTGAAAAACACATGTCACCACTTGTGAACTCAGTATGTCTCCTTGAATTATCCCCTACTTGAACATTACATAAACCTTTACAGTAAAAATCCTTTAAGATCCATACATACATTCTGCTTAAGTACCATGTACACCACAGCATGCTTTGTGACTTTTTTTCTTCCAAAAAGAGATAGTATTCTGTAAACTTGCTAAACACTCTCTTTCCTTCCTCTTTCAAGAAGGAAAAAGGCCAAATGTCAAATCACTCACGACATGATTTCTTCAGGTTAACAAGTACCTTTTACGACTGTTAGATTTTTGTAATGGGAGGAAGTTAGCATCGTTTCCAGGGTAACTTGAACCTTTAACATTATCAGATGATGAAAACTGAAACCTGAAAACGAGGTCAGACAGGGACTCATATATGTCTTCTGCACGTCAAGGAAAATGTGACACACAATGTGTAAACAGATGCTTTGTGCAGAATCAGGGAAACCTTTTAAATATTTACATCACGATGAGGGAAACCTGTAAGTAGTTAGCAGAGATGCCAACCTCTTGACACAAAAAAACCAGACTGAATATCCTAAAAATCAGATTTTGGAGAGAAAAATCAGATTTTCACGAAAACTCGACACTATCACTGGCCTGTTGGCCCCGGGCATATTTGTAAAATGTTTTACTGGTAAGAACGGGCAAGTAAAATGTTTGCTTTTTCATTAACATTTAATGAGAAAATTGTAAAGCTGCTGATTCCGCGTATTTCCCGCCAAAGTAGGCTCGTTGTTCAACGTTTTTGTCGGGGTTTGGGGGGTTACTTGTACATGTTTCTATGCGATTCTGCTTCTTTTTTTTTTTGGAAAGATGAAAATCGTGTTTTCAAGAGGCAATATCGTATTTTTGTATTTCACTTGTTTTATAGTACTAAATACGATCAAATCGTACTAGGTTGGCATCTCTGATGTCACGATAGAGGGGTGACACCATCACATGACAGGAGAGAGAGAAAGAGAGAAGAGAAGAGAATAATTCTCACCTGTCCCACAAAACTGTCCAACGAAGGCATTGGTGCAAATACAGGTGAATCCGTCGTTCTGCACGACACAGGTAGCGCCGTTCTGACAGAAGTTGTTTTCACACGGGGACGGATCTGATTAGAAAATAATAATAAACTGTACAGCTCTTTGTTTACAGGATTCTTCAAGTTTTTTATTGTTTTCTTTGTTATTTCCCCTTATTATCAAGTTTTTATTATCAACTTATTATCAAGTTCTTTGTCACTTCCCCGACAGTTTTTTTTCCTGTCTGTGATTTGCGGAACGTACTTTCTGGAGAAAGGAAAACTTTCCATAATGAATAATTCAGTTTTCATTTTAGATAGGATGACACAAATGTCTGCATGGTTTCCAAACTTTCCCCAATCCCAAATAAAAGTGAAGAATTTGGTTTGAAAAAAATGTAGCAACTCCTGAATATTCATAGCACGTGTTAGCAATGAATATTAATTAATAGAGGTAATTGTTTAAAGTTCAACAACATCTACTTCATCTGCAATTAATAATTAAAATCACCAAAGCCTTTTTGATCTACAAAATGCAACAGCCGCGTTTCTACATCTCTGTCGATGTACTTAGCTCAAATAAATAAAGGTATAAATTAATTTGGTCAGCTCTGTTTCATTTGCCTCAATTCAGTTTTGTGTACAGCAATCGTGTCATTCTCAGTGGCAACATTTGTGTATACAAGATAGTAGTTGCACAAATGTCTGAAAAAATATGTTGACAATCAATTTGCCATAACTTTGTTGCTTCATACAATAGGCTGACTCCTCTACTCTTATTTCATAAAAAATTGACATATTTTGTGAGCAACTATGAATCATTTCGAACGCTGTAAACGTGTGCGCGCATGTGCAATTATAACCCTGCTACCCATATCTTTGGTCGACCCCTGAGAGCGACTGACCCTGACTTTTCCACAAAATCGAACGTCAACGAACCACGACATGACACTAAAAAAAATGAAAATGAAAAAGACTTAAATTTGAAAATCTTTCTGCACCGCACCTTCACAGGGATACTGTTGGCATTGAACAATATCTTCGTCTCCATTAGAATCCACCAAGGTAAAGTCAGGATTGGAGAACTGGTTCCTGCTCAGACGGACGCAGACGAAAGGAATATCCGAACAGGTGGCCGATGACAGGTCAAGATTTGCTTGGATGTTGTCCAAGGTCGATGTGATGCCAGCATTGATACCCTGGTTCAGAGAGCCAGTTGGTATGGTAGCAGTGGTTGATGCTGCAGAAAATTACAATCAATTAAATGTAAAGAAAGCAACAGTAAGCAGGGATGTGCTCAGGAATATTTGAGTGCCGGGCAGATTGTGCGGTAGTGTGATCCACACCCTGGGAGAGGGATCTCATCGGTGGGGTACCCCCTCCCCAGTGGACAAATTTTGCACATGAAGTATGCTTAGGTGGTGCTATTTTTCCTATTCTGTGCCAAATATTCTCCCAGATTTTGGTTATGGTAAAATTTGATAAACTATCATAAAAAAGTGCCGGGCGGAAATGTTTAAAATACTGTTTGTGCTGGGCGGCATTCAGAACTGCCGCCCAGTATGAGCACATCCCTGAAATAGTGGTAACAGTTTCACTTTCACATCACTTTTCACGAACACGGCAACTTCAGTGTGTGGCAGTGCACTTACATATGTACTATATCCGTTACGCGAAGTTATAGAGGACACCTGAACTTGTTTTCTTCATCAAAGTTATTGATAACATATAAGCAGTGACCAGGGTATAAATATTTTTTTTTCTTTTATACAGTTATCATTTCTCCCAATTTTTGTTTTCTTTAATCGTGAATTTTGAACTAAATTTTTAGCAGTTCGAATTTGACGGTGCCCTGTTGTGCTACCTAAATGCAACTTCCATGGAAGTACAGTAAAATTCATGTTTGTAGTAAAATTTGTGATGTTTAAAATATAAGAAAACAGTTTTTCCTCACAATTTCTTTCTTGTCCATATGGGTGCTCAGCGCTGGAAACCATTTCTATAGGCAATCATTACTGGTGAAGATAATTTTATGTCATTTCAACTTAAAAAAATATGTGGGCGACTGAATATTGTAATGTGAGTTACTGTGTATGGAATTTGAGTTACTGTGTATGTATGCGAGGTACTGTGTATGGAAGGTGAGTTACAATACAACTGTCGAGTACTCACAAGGTATAGGCTACACAAAATTATGTCTTTAATATTTTAATACAAAAAAGGAAATTTATCAGTTAAAAACTTAAAAAACATATGGATGTGCCAATAAAATAGTGTGCATCTGAAAACTGTAATGCCAGTTACCATAGACAGTTACTTTTTATGTACAGTAATGTGAGTTACTGTGTATGGAATGTGAATTACCGTACAACTTTCCACTACCCACAAGGCATAGGCCACATGAAAGTATCAAGGGCATTAAGCAAACATACTTTCCGTACTTTCGATGCATTGTATTTCCAAGCAATTGAACCCATGCTGCGCTGTAAAATGCGCCCAAGTAAATACAGCAGATCCTTCACCTCCATGTGCTAGATCCTGCCGATAACAAAAGTGTAGTGATATGTACGGCTGCCTATTACTTCTTACTCTAGAGTAGCATAGCATTGCTACTACTCATGGGCGCAGATCCTGGCGGGGACAGCGGGACGCGTCCCCACCAACTTTTTCAGTGGTGGGGACATGATATACAGTGCCCCAACATTTGTCTTGACTAAACGATGCATTTCAAATGCCCCTGTATTGAACTTTGGCGCAGTTTGATCCAGCATTGTGCAAATGACATGCTATAAAGACGAGAATTATCACTATTGAGACTGTTAGGCGTGAATTCTCCGCTGAAGTATTAACACATTCAATCATGTGAAACATAATCTATACACGAGACTGGTAAGTAGTGGTCAGCAAAACGGACTGAGTGCGAACAAAACAATCGTTAACAACTCACACTGTGTGTTAGCACTTTGAGCTAACTTCACGTCCTGTGGTGTTTCCACTTTCAGTTGAATTACCTGAAGTTTGCGGCAGTCTATAATTGTATTCTGGGAGAGGACCCCAGACCCTACAAAAGTCTACTTCGATTATTTTTCCCCCTGATTTCTTTTCAGCAGACGCCCATGTATTTACCCAAACTAAATTCTAAGCCATGAGATCTAAAACTTATTTTAAGGAGGTTTGGGAGCATAATTGGGTCTGGGAAGTGTTATCTCAGGCGGTCTGGGAGGTATATTTGCCAAAAACTATTCTAGTACGCTACGCGCGAACCCATGTCGCGCTCCGCTTAGATAGTATCAGAGAACAGACACACGTTCCCACCAACGGCGTGGGAGTAAATTAGTAAATACATTAGTAATAGTAAATATTATTATCTTTTTCTATTATTATTAAATAGTAAATATAGCTAACATTAGTAAATAAAAAGTTGAGTGCAAATCAATCACTGGAAGTAGTGATAGCTGTACGGAACTCATAGTTGGTCCAATTTGCTGGGGCTTTTTGTGGTGATTTTGCTGTTTTCTCCCTTAAATAATAGTCACATGTCCCATTACCCTTCAAGGTTTGAGCCTCCTACCCCTCCCATCCCCTCCCTGCCCCAGAACATCCTTCTTCTTTCGCCTTTTTTTAAACCAATATTTCGTGATTTTCCCTCCAAATATTGTTATTATTCTTACTGGGTACGCGGACAGCGACCGCTTACCCAGAGTTGAATGTACAAGGGTTTAATCATTTGTGATAAGTAGCGAAGGTAGAGAATGTTGTTTGTTTCCTGGATAGACTCAGGATAAATCAAGCTGTGTAAACGTGTAAAAGAGAGAGAATTTTATGTATTGTCGTAGAACATCATTTTGAATTCTATCTTTTCAAGAGAGGACAGAGCCTTACCAAATCCAGACGACATTCATAGAAAGAAGCGAATTCCTGCAAAAATGTCTGAGGTAAGTATTCGGGTCGGGGTCATGCATATATTGCAACTCATCCTTCAATTTTATGCAATGTACCAGCATTGAATTACATTGTAAAAGTCTACTTGTACACAGTAAGAAGAAGGATATATCTTAGACGAGCAAATTACAAGAATCTTTAACATCAAGAAGAGTCAAAAGTTTTTTTTTTTTAATATTCCCAATGATAACTTCATGATCTTAAACGTTAGTCAAAGGATAAAGCACATAGCCTTTCCAGTCACACATGAACAATTGGTGGATACTTGTTAAGGAGACGCAAACCCAGCCATCATTGGTGGTATATGTGAGATAACTGTTTTGCACAACTCTTTCACAAATAGCTAATTAAACTCACTATCCGTTTTGTAAGCAGACACACAAGGGCTGAAGACTCGATCAAGTCAACATATGGCATCACTGGGTCACATGTTCTTCAATTTATTACGGGGTTTTCCCCTCTTTATGTTTATTGCGATGCTCATTTTCTGTAATGGAGATGGGGTTTCGCAAATGTGTGAAATCTAAAATATTGAACCTCGTAAAACCATGAACTAAAGTTGGCATTAGTTTTAATTTCAGCACTGATTAAGGTTCTACATTGAAAATTTGAAAATAAAAACACATAGGGAAATTAAACCGGTTTAGATCCGAGTGGCAGTATGAAATGATATATACATAATAGCTCCGAGACATCACTTTTCAACTATGATAATCTCCCAGATAGAGCAAGATTTCTCTAAGCTGTTTGGGGGATTTCTTCTGCAAAAGATCTTAAGTCATATAAGCTAAAGATGGTGGTTTACTTGGGTTTGTGAATGTGTCCCCCATTAATGGTTGTTAAAGATGAATGGAAGGTTTACTGTATGTAGATGCCTTAATGGTTAGGATTGGAGCGGTGGGATTGATTTGCTGGCAGCCTGGAGTGAGGGAATTTCATGGTTTACTTGGTGACGGCAACTGTTAGAAGACTTAAATATGAAGATGAAATATTAAAGTTGATCATTTAAAGGAGATTCCAAACATTGCCACATCTTGCCGTATTTTATGAGCTAAACAAACTTCGTAGAACTCAAAGTGATACAAACTGTGGACACTATCTTTCATGACGAAAAGATAATATGACTACTTTTATTTCAGGAGAAGCCCCAAGAGTACCCGCCCCAGCAAGAGTACCCGACTCAACCAGAGTCCCCGCCCCAGCAAGGGTACCCTCCCCAACCAGGGTACCCGACTCAACCAGGGTACCCACCTCAACCAGGGTACCCACCTCAACCAGGGTACCCGACTCAACAACCAGACCCTGCTCAACAACCGCGGAACCCTCCTACGGAACAGCCATGTTATCCTGCTGGGCCTCCCCCTGGGACAGAGCCACCCCCTCCTGGCTATAGAGCCAATCCCCCACAACAGGCAGGTCCTCGGAGAACTGCTTATTCGATCCCAGTAAAGCGGTATACAGACAGCCCTGCCAATGGCCAGTGTCCCAACTGTCACAGCAATGTAAAAAGTAAAATTACTCGAAAGAGTGGTTGGTTGGTAGTTCTTATGATGCTGAGGTGTCTCCTTATGCAGTAAGTGTTTCTTGAGCATTCGATTCTTGGGTAATGTTTGGCCCATTTGGAATAAGTAATGTAATATGAGTGGTGTGGGTAAGAGGTTGTGAGGGGTAGGGGCTTTAAAAGGGAATTTTGCAGTTGCATCTTTTAGAGTTATTCTAGTCTATACTGTAACTTAATATGGAGGTAGGATAGAGACCCCTATTTTCGTGCAGTTAGGCTAGACTAAATTATAGATGTAGGCTTTACACTGTATGTGTGTATTACATGAAAACGGCCCGTCGTGCGAAAATAGGGGAACGCAGTATACTACTAAGAATGCACCATCCCGTGGAACAATTAGTTGTTTCATTTAGCATCTGGAGGTCGGTGCGCGAACTACAAAAAATGCTAGCCGCAATGAAGGTTCATCAATTGAGAGACACTTTTCCAAATGATAAATCTGGTCTGAGCTACTGTACCTTTTGGTGCTCTAGTTAGATTATTGGGGGTGTTACCCATGACCTGATTAATCGAGTAATTGGAGGGGGGATGGGATTGAGTATCATATCGACTTGGTAAGATGCTTCTAAAGAAAATGTTAGAGTTTGGTTGCACAGTGTTTCTTTTTTAAGTTCCAAGGAAATAACCCTGACTGTAATACAAGAACAGTGTTTGAACATGTTACTACCAAATTCTTCTTGTTAATCTAAATTGCTAGCAAAAAAAGGAAATTAGCTCTGTTTAGAATCATGTTCAGTTAGAAGAAATTTGGGAAATACAGTAGATGACATAAGGATAAAAGGGTACTTGTTTAAGGACAATTTTCTTGTTTAGTTTGTTTGTGGAATTAGCCACCATTTCAGACCATTGGTAGTATCACATTGTTTTCGACCTTTGAGTGAATCAGATTCCCACGTTTACATCACTCCTCTCTAACCCGTCTCCCATATATAAATGCACTTCTTTCTACCCAGCTTACGGTATTGGTAACCATCTTGCACTGCATCGCCCTCGACCTCTCCAGGTTGTGACCCTCCATCCCACTGAATTTAATGAGCCTGTGTAGATGGAAAACATGGCTTTGTCCATGAAGAGCTACTGCACTAGAGTAATGTAAATCCCTGACCTCAAATGGAAGAGGTGGAACGCTCGCACCGGATACATCACTGTAGTCAAAGTAACTAAATATTGTAGAATAATTACACACAGTGACTGCCTACAATGTTGCTACGATATAATCATAAATGTATTCAGTGGCTCGTACCATTACGAAACATCACCAGCACAATAAACGTGCAATGAATATTCTTTTTGTTTTTTTGACAGGCTATGGTGTGGGTGTTGTCTGATACCACTCTGCAATAGTGACTTGAAGAATGTCCGCCACGTTTGTCCTGTCTGCTCCTACCAGCTGGCATATTACAAGAGGTTGTAAAGTCCGTTTCTTCGTTCCTTTTTACACTTTTACCCTATGTATCTGTATCCTTCAGTGTTCCGTTAAGCAAATATACCTTTATTTAGTTGACTGAAGTTTTTCCCATTCTTATTAGTTTTAAGTGATAAAATGTTTGCAAACGATGTATAGAGCACAGCCTTTTGATATGTGTATTAATTTCAATAATCTGAGTCATGGCTATTTTGCGCAACTAATAAATATAAAATTAGTATAACTTGTATAACCTGCAAGGTTATAATGCTTATAGCTTTCAAAAACCTTATTTTTCAGATAGCATGATTATTCTGAGGATTTGAAAGACAATAAGAACCCACAGGCAGGAAAATGGTTTTTCAAAGCGGCTGTAAAATGCGCAGACCATTTGAATGTATATATGCTTATTCTCATGGTTTTCTTCGAAGGTATGCAATTTGCTTGATGGAGTTTTAAAAATGGTTAAAACGAGCAGTTCTGGTGGTTTTCGTATCAATTTGATGTCATTGAAGACAAGGATTAGCATTTTATTCTCTTGATTGAAGCCCTGAAGCTAAAATAATCTTCCCAAGTTTTTCAAGGTCTTAAAATTAAATTTTGTTAAAGTTTTCCTGCCCCTGTTATATGATTGATATATTTATTTATCAGTTTTGGTATGTTTTTGGAACTATGGAAGTATACATTTATTTTAAAAGGTGTGTATATGTTTTCCTAATAATCAGTTTTTTATATGTATATATTTTGCAATATGTTAAGCTATGTGCAAATTTTATGGTAGAATTTTATTCTAGCGAATTTATATGGAATCCGCTGATGTGCCTGAGGTCTCATGTTTAATATGCAAGTAGTTATAAACTCAAACTATTTTTTAAGGATAAACAAGGGTTATTAGCAACTTTTTGGGTTAACAACCTCCAGTACTTCGATCATCGCTGTTCGCAAGCACCGCGTCATTAGGCTAAATCTTTTGCACAAGTTATTGTTCCGTAAACTCACACAGTAATGACTGCTGGACGTAAAGTCTTAGGTAAATGGTTTTCCAAACATCATGGCCATGTCCTTTTTAAGATCAAGGATGGTATCAGCCAGCTTCAGTGAATCTTTGCTTCAAATCAAAGGGATATTGCAATCGACCACTTCTGTGAAGAAGTTAGAAAGGGTATCACCAATGACAGCTGAGATGATTAATTTTCACCAGACAAAATACATTAAAACTCCATCAACAAATTGGAACTTTCAGATCGGGAAACATATTTCTCTTCCTCCCCAAGTTTGCTTGTGTACCCATTTAGCCAGTTTCTACCGCAGACCGTCTTGGTACATACAGTGTCAATAACAGTAGCCCCAACGGCTTCAGCCATAAGAATTTCATTTTGATTGTTCTCATCATTTTTTGGCTAACAGTGTATGTAGACAGATCCTCTGCGTGTGTCAGTGGGTCAGCTTGACATTTCAACACTCACAGTAATGTTGCCTGATTGTTTTTGAGGGGACAATCTTTGGCTCAGTGAAAAGATTGCACATTTTGTTTGCTTCCATACCGATTTAAGGGATTGGTACCAGGAATACAGTCCTGTGAATAGCAGTATGATACCCAGATCTAGGTCTATTTCTTCCTGGCCAGTACCTTTGTTGTTGGTACTCTGAGACAAGAAGCTCAATTAACTTTTATTTGATGGGCCTAATGTTAAGCCTATCTATGTTAGTCATGTTGGATCTGGCCAGAGAGGGGTAGCTCATGTCTAGGCCTAAGCCTAAGCCTACCCCTGTTTGTTTGTCTTAGTTTTGATGCCACAAAATTGTTCTAAGGGCGGACTTCATCATCTCAAATTTGATGTCACTGCATGCGGTAAGTGCCATTGGGCGATCCTTTGTTTTCAAGTTGGCCTTTCCGAGCAATTTTAATGCCAAAACAGTATCAGGATATTTCATATCATGCTTTTCCATTTTTGTGGTACAGTAATTGAAATTGAGCAATGTAGTCGGAAATTGGAACGGGCTCACCCTGGTGGTAGGCGTCAAAGTAATTTAGGCTTTGTAAGCTCTGTCAATGGAATCTTTCTTGAATACCACTCTGAGTTTTCTAGTAGCTGCTCAACACCACTGTCGGAATTAAGATTTTCCACAAAAGGAAAAGTTTAATATTAAAAAAACCTGATATCTCTGCATAATCATGCTAATCTTTAGAAGCCCTCGATTCTAAAGTTCATCCTAAGTGACATAATAGTTTGACGACATGTGCGACAAATGCATTGGTTGCTGAGAGCATCATTTAGTGAGAGGCTTTCCACTGGTCTGTTTTCTAGCCAGTGATGGAATTACAGGGAACATGTTTTGAAGGAATATGTCATTATCCCTTCCTTTCCTTTGTACCCCCTACCACACCATATATACTTTTATGGAAGTGCACAGTACTGTTAAAAATGTGCCCCACCCCTCCCCCTCATACCCACAGTTCACATTTCTGATCTGATCAGTACCTGACCTAGATTTGGAAGAGTTCATACGGGTGACATATGGTTATATGATGCAACCGGATGCTCTGCCCAGTTGATATTAAATGATACAAATCACCTGAACATAACACCCATTTGAGTACTTGTTTTGTTACTATAGTGCACATGTGCCATCTTTCAAATAACCAGAAATGTCATTTTTCAAACGTCTTGCAAATTAATTGTTTGTGCCAGGTTTGAAATCAGGGAAAAGTTTACCAAATAACTTGGTGATAATAATTATAAGTACCTAGATTGTTATATGCAAATTCGTCAAAGTTAATCCGTTCCGAAATTGGTACAGTCACTTTACCGTACGTTAGGCCTCAGTATTTGATAATTGTCATGTAAGGTACAGTACCAAATTTTAAACCAGTATTGATCCCATCATGCATTTTTGTACTGCAGAAAACTTAACAATGTTTTTAAAATTGAAATGTATTAACTTCAGAGTATCAAATATATAGAGTAGAGTAGACAAGGAGTTTATATGACAGAGCAGACTGAGTCAAAGAATTATATTATTCCAAAAGCCACCATTTTTATATCCTCTGTGGTGAAGAAGTTGAATATGCAGGCATATAGGCTGTAAATTTGGGTAAAGTTAAACCTGGTTACCATGGCGACCTCATCATGGTTTATTTGCATACAATTAGATGCCCTCTTAGTTTGTCGAGCTGAGAGATTCATCTGCTAGATTCATCTTGGCTGCACATTATTAACTGTTTAGTCTTATCCGGAAATTTGTCACACAAATTACATGGTGATTTAGCTTTTTAAACTTGTCTCATTTTCAAGCTTTTTGTTTAATTGCATGATGGTATGTTAAATAGTTGACTAAAGTAGAATGGTTATACGGTAACTTTGCGATGCTAAAAGGAAAGGATGTTCTTTAAAAGGACAACTGTAAGGACAGAGTATATAATACAAAGTTGGGGGACACACGAAGTTACCACATAACAGACAATGTTTCAAAGTACCTTAAACATTGCTTCTACGGCTACAAATTCTAGAGGCTGATTATTTGTATTTGTAATATTCTTCATAACTGAACATAACGCATGTCACAACAATTTGCTATTTGTGTGTCAAACCAGAAAAGGAACCTTAACTTATTTACAAGTGGCAGATAAGAATATGGTTATGAATGGAACAAATTTTCATTAATGCTCTATTTTGTCTATACCAAAGTACCTTTTCACTCAATGAGTTTTGAAGATACCAATTTTCCTTTTCGTGACTACTACATAAATGAGCACTCACATTCTTTATTTCAATGTTTTTTCCCCTGTTATAGGAGGTAAAATTAAATAAATTATTTCTGAAATACTACATATTTTCTCATTCTCCTAACGTACTGCATATTTTCTGACTAATTCTCCTAACGTACTGCATAGTTTCTGACTAACCTGACGTACTGAATATTTTCTGACTAATTCTAACGTCCTGTAACGCCACTATTCATTCTGGTGCTGGATTATCTAATCAGCAGAATGGGACAGTGCCTTGTGACCATCATGAATATTTCCAAACGAGGAATACCAACTTTCTCTTCTCAGGTCATACTTGCAAACCTGGGTTGTGGAGGCGGGGAAGGGGGGGGGGTCAGGTGACAAAGAGAGATTACCTTCAGTGCCTTTAGGCCCTGTAGAGAGTTTATCTGGCACTGGACATTGACATTTCACTCTAGCAATGATACAACAACAAAGATGGGAGCAAAAGAAGGAACACGGATAGGCATTGACATTATACAAATGTTTAATCTGAGAAAACCAAAGATATTTGTAAATGATCAATTTACATTTACAGCCCCAAAGGAAGAAAATGAGACGGATCTGACAGACATCACTCTAGTAAGTTGGAATAGTCATTATGAAAAATCCTTAAAAAAATAAATTTAAGCATGTTATGGTGATCTTCTAAATCTGTGGGGCACATATGGTACTCAAGTACAGATTATGGCTTTCTAGTCACATTATGAAAGGAAATAGTGCAAGTTTGATAGACCTGATTATAAGTGAGAGGGAATAATGTAATATGTTCAAACAAACAAAACAAAACAAAATTCAGTCTCGGCCCTTTAAAAACTCGAAACTGATTAGCTGTTTCCAGATTAGTCAGCACACCTACACAATGTCAGAGCTTCTTAGACGCTCTTCCTCCTTACAAAGATGGTCGTCGTGAAAAAGCAATTGCCATTTGTACAGTCAGGTCATCCGAGCAGATACATTAAAAGCAATTCCACCATTCACAAGTTTCACCATTGACCATTCAAGTTTCACCATCCACAAATGACAAAAGCGATTTGAAATTTGTTATCTGTTTTCTGAATACCAAAGTTCCCATAGATCAAGGAAATGTCTGCAATAGAAATTATATAAAATAAATGTAATCCTGGTAGCTACTTTTAAACCTTATTCACCAAGTTGAAAGGTTAGCTGTGAGTTTGCACATAAAACCTGCACAAGAACTATTGATTGTTATGATCAAAGCGATTTTGACAGTCCATCTAACCTGCCAAATGAACGGTAAACGATCATAGGTTCAGGGTCTGAAATTATGAACACAGAGGCCTTATAGGTGCAGTTGGCACTTTTTTATTATTGAAGCTTCGGCAGAAGGTGCATGCCTTCTCTATATACTGAAAATGCCTCTGTAAACGCCCCTACATAATATTTGAGATTTACGTATGTATGCCTTTTATATCACCGCAAGAAAGCTCTGATAACCAAACAACTTTTAACTACATGGAAATCTTATTTGCAACAAACAATACCATCTTGGTGAATATGCTTCACAAATCATTGCTTTTACTTGAATATTGATTTTTTTTCAGAAGAAAAGATCATCCATGATTAATAAGAGTAAAAGTCCTTATTGATTGACCAAGCAGAGTCACCCAATTGATTTTGATGAGGATTGAAAGTAGTTCCTCAATTGTTGAATGCGCAAAGTTCAAGAGCATATTTTACACGGCGGCAGATGCTTTGGTCTGTTTCAATGACATGTAAAATCCATGGTACAGCTAACCTTGTTGATACCTAGAGGCGAACGCATCGTTGGTTTTCTATGCCTCTAATTGGTGAACTGGTGCAGCATTTCCTCCTTGTTGAAAAGGTGTGGTTTCATTCACAAGCTGCATGAGTTCGTCTAGATTGTTGGACCAAGCATTAACGACCTCGTTGGGATCTCTGTGTGCTGTGAAGTGAATGATACCGGCTAGACGGTCCACTTTTGCAAGCACCGTCTTCTTGACTACCAAGTTTGAAAGAAACTATTCAGCTTCCTTCAGAGAACAAATTAAAGGACTTTTCAGGCTAAATTTCTTGTTATTAAGACGAAATAATGTTACTTCCAGATTTATTTCTCCAGTTCAACCATCCCCTCCATGCTGATCCTGGTGTAATACTTGGCCATTACTCGAATATTCTGAAAAAATCAAAACATTGACAGTGGCTTTAGAA
>JAAAKB020009557.1:0-15136 GCA_010014835.2 Apostichopus leukothele
ATCATCATCATCATCATCATCATCATCATCATCATCATCATCATCATCATCATCATCATAATCATCATCATCATCATTATAATCATCATCATCATTATAATCATTATTATACTCATTATTATAATTATGATTATTATTTCCCTTCTCTCTTTCACAGCTTGATATTCGTATTCAAGATCAGACCATTATAAGACTGTTATTAGAAAATTACCAAAAATTTCTCTCAGGTTTCGAAGAACAGCAATGGCGTTCTTCCTTACATATCAGACAATCAAGCTTCCCTTCTTCAGGGACCTACCAACGACTGGATACCGTCAGGTCAATCTTAGGTCAAAATGGAGATCTAAACATCAGGCAAATTTCACAGCATCTCTTTCCTCCTAGCAGAAGGCGCCGTGAGAGTGAACCGGTTTATTTCAAAGGCAGGTTGACCAGCTCGTTGTCGTTTGAAGAAACGTTTGAGGGGATTTTTAGCGATGATGAAGAAACCATTGTAGGTAAATATTACACCCTTGTCTGTCTCCCTCTATATCCCTACCGCCTATACCCTACCCATAACCCCACCGAAACTACATAAAACTTAAAGCTATACGCTTCCCAAAAAGGTTTGAACCAAATGTTGGTTGCCAAGCTTTTCCTTTCAACAGCAATTAGCTCATAGTTAGCCTCAATAATTAAGACAATATAGCAACATCAACCACGACACATATAAGCGTTATGATATGTAACTTAGGCTATATGATATATAGCTAACTCTACTGTGAATGTGTGTTAAGTAATCATGTTTCTCTTGGCGAGTAAAGGAATAAAGATCGTGGCTCGTGATAAATATGTGTTAGTTATATTCTTCCCAAATATGCTAGATGGTCACTCACATTCAAGCAGTACCAGAGTCATTTTACTGACATGCACTCGCAGTAGTTTTATCATGGAACCATGTGATTGCCTTAGAAGAAAAATGCTCAATATCTAGGAATAGCCTGAAAGGTGGGGGCGGGGGCTATTATATTTGTGTGCCATGATACCCTATACCTTTGTGACGTAGAAGACGAACTTAGAAATGTAAAATCAATACAAGAAAAGTCTTGCATACGAGTTTATGAAAATCTTCAATTATGCATCGTATCCGTTCTCTATAACAGATCCACTGAGTACATCATCATTTACGTAATGCAGAGTGACACAGACGCAGGAAACATTCCGGAACCATCGCTGAATATTCAGACGTGGGTCACTACGCATGTGTATGATGAAATAAGAAGATTAACCTGCATGTGTGACTGCAACATATAACCTATAGGAAGCCGTTGATCCAAAGTTAATGCTGTTGCCAGATGTAAAATCTTAAATGATAAATTAATACATAAGACTAGAGTAATAGAAGTACTGGTAAAAAAAACATGAACTATCTATATGTTAAGCTGAGCGACATGTTTCAAGTACATTTGCGGGAAGATATAAGCAATAGCATAGACGGACAACTTGTTACGTAATAAGGGCCAAGAAGGATATTATGACGTCATCAATCGTTTATTCTTTCAACCTTGTAATAATGTATGTGTTTATGATACATATAAGCTGTTTATAAGTTGGTGTACCAGTAAACCATAACAACATTTATAAAATCCAGTAAAGCATTTATTTATGTCATTTCTTTTTCAAAACAACTGTTAGGTAATTATCATCGCTGTGTTGGTATCATAGCAACTGAAGAAAATCTCTTTTCGGAGTAATGCGTCAACGTCTCTCGTCCATCTGATAAAGATACTGAGTTAAGCTTACCAAGAGTAAATATTAGCGTAGTGTCAAACGAAATATCCACACAAACTGGACAAATGTGAACCTATGCAGGTGCATTACACTGTGTTTGTATAGGATTTGTTTTTATGAGCAGTTAAGTATACAACAATTTGTAAGGCTAAATTCAGTGGATTTTATTCGGTAGAAGGTAGAAAAGTCAACAGCGCTTACTTACCTTAACTTGGTCGGTACTTGAAGCTCTACACTGCTGTTGTTTAGAAACGGAATAGATGCAGGAGCCAAAACATGTAGGCCTACATCATCTTCTGGTAGCCTACCGGACAACTCGAGTAACTTTGGGTTATTACACACTTAAAATAAGACGTACAAGGACTATAGATGATATGTGATGTGCTAGGTAATTATAAGTAAATCGGAATGTTTATAAATACATTAATTTGATAAAAAGTATAACTGGAGTTTTAACCTCGGTATAGTCTGTGGAAGTATTCGGGATGTCTTTCGAACTTGACCACGTCCCAACCAGTGGTGACTTGAATACGTCTATAGGGCAGATGGACGAATCCATTTAAGGGAATATACTTCCGGGGATAATTTATCCAATAGATATGACCGCTCTCCGGTAATGATTGTAACTAATATTGGTAAGTACCGAACAGATGTTTAACAATTTTGAATAACTTAGATTTTTTATTTTAAAAGAAAATATCGCAAGGTACGCTAAGTATATGTCGTGAGCGAACCGTAGCCGCTAAATGACGGACATCGAAAAAAAGGTTTACTTAGTAATATTTACAATATATCAATAATATAATATTTCAATCTTATTTCGATTGCAATAGATTTATCGGTACAAGTATATATAACGTCATAAACAGATGAACATATCGAAGACAAGCGTATTGATCGATTGAATAAAATACTTTGTAACGAATCATGTCTGTACTTGTGAAGACTTGTGTCAATAAAATAACTAAATTTCTCCAAAGTTCAACAAATTGGAGTAAATAGCCATTTTATCCTGGCAATTATGACGTCATTTACGGTGACACACTTACGCAAAGTACATTAATAAAAAATTTGCATTTACAAATGTGATTAACCTTGCAAGACTTTCGCTCCACGTTGAAAAATAAGGAGGGATTGGGAGTTTTTCGGTAAAGTTAATTATGGTTTCCCCGCTTCTTGCTTTACCGTATACATATGTTGCAGACACGGACGGTAAGAGGTTTGCTTGGGTGGGGTGTGGGGGAGGGGGGTTAGTTTAATGTTCATACAAGTTTAACGTAAGAACTGCATGACCATCATATATGATTGGGTGTATCTATGTGGAGCTTAGAATTAGCTAACAAACGTACACAACGTCCTATAGACTGACTCACTAGCTTCAGTCATTGTTTCCTAGACTCACTTGATAGACTTCTTTGTCCTTCTAAACCGATTTTCGATATTAATAGTCTGGAGATTACACCTTGGAGGGACGTGACGGTATTGTCTTCATCGGTGGCCTTTAGTACCTATTATCGACCCTACATGGCCCCTTAATAAAGCCCTAACAATAGCCGAACAAAACACAATAGTGGCCGTATAGGTAATTCTTCCTTCGCATGTGTTGTAAACAACTTTACTGACTTGGGCAATCCATCAAACTAACTTGCGTAGAACTGCTCCTGTAACTAAGCTCTGGTAACTATGCGTAACCATGGAAAATTGAAGTGTTATTTCTGGTTCCGTTCACCAAACGAGGAATCGTTTTTATCTCTGGTCAATTCAAGAATAAACAGTGAGTTATATATATTATTTTGTTGATACATAAAACAAATTGATCCTGCGTAAGGATAGCCTAAGCTATCCTTGTCAACATTGCCTATCGTTGTTACTCAACGAGGGTAGCATGATGTGACGTGAACAAAGCAAACATAGAAAACTTGTTAGGTTTACGGAGCGTATTGCATTAGTAAGAGTAATAATAAGTGTTTTAGATCAACTTCGTTCGTTTTCTATAATTATTTACGAAATGAGATTGAAGGATGGTATGTCGTGGATTAGTTTAGCGATATTCATTTCTTTCGCACTTATAATACTTACATAAACTTGTACGTAAAATACATATGATGCCAAACAGTATCAGGCAAACATACAAATGTTTGGCTATAAAGTAGTCTAACCCTTATAGAGAATTGGAATGAAAATGACGTTAACTTAAGTCGAAACTGTTCAATGTATATACATTTATTGAAAGAGAGTGGGAAGTCTTAAATTCAATGCATTACCCCGCCCCCACCTCCACCCAAACAAATGTGGCGAGCGGGTGGGGGAGGTCAAGAGTCAGACCTATGAAAACAAGCTGGTGTTAAGTTCAAACTCTCGTGATAATAACTTCTCTGGAAAGTAGTCACCACCCGCCCTAGCTCTCCATTGCCCCTTCAGTGTGTCGGGTTCGCTGTAGCTATTTTTTTATATATTTTTTTTAATTTTTTTTTAAATCTTTTTCGTAGACGGAATACAACAAGAGGGACATGAGATTACTAAAAGAACAATCTAACATAGCCTATAGAGAAATAATTGACAAGATTTCGGAGGAAACATAAAAGAAAATACAAAGAGTTTTTAGATTTGAAATCGACTAGAATGTAAACCAGATAAACATGGAGAAAGAAAGAATGCTGTGAATAAGACAAAACATTACCGTTAATTCTGTTAAAAAATTTGTGACAATAATAATTATGAACCAATGTATCGTCGAATACCGCTATTAAACTTGTCTTCTAACTGTATTTGTATGCCGGTTTCAGCACAGCCGTGCACGTCATACGTTATCTGCTAGATAGTGGTTATGCGTATACCCTTGATTCATTCGTTCATTCATTTATTCATTCATCCATTCTTTTATTCATGTGGTTAATTGTTGGTTTCAGCACAGCCCTGCGTGTCATGTGCATGTGTTATCCGCTAGATATAGGTTATGCGTAACCATTCATTCATCCATCCATCAATCCACCCTTTCTTTCATTGATGTGGTTAATCCTAGTTTCAAAATAATTGGAAACATAAGAAGTATACTACATTATACTGTCACCATGAAACGTAATATAAATATGTCTGATATATAAGAATATTAAAAAAAATACATGTCAATATTATTTCAACAGAGAATTCCACACCCAGTCCCAGATGTGTGAAATAATATATACATGGCGCCACCACATTCGAACTACCATATACAAGGTGTACCTGCACGGAAAGGAGCTGGGACAGTTCTTTCTCATCGTAGCGAGCCCGCCCTTAGATCAACAACTAGAATAGACCTACATCCTCTAGTTCGTTCATCTTCTTCGGCTAGTTTACCATCTTTGAAAACTTCTCGGCAAGTTTTAGGGATTAATCTCGGTGTAAATGCCAACAAATCAGCGATTCGTAGTCTCGCGAATAACCCCAAACTTAACGTCAATATTGTCAACGGTGGCGTTAGTGTGCTACGTCGAAATACTCCGACTGATTCTCCGACCGGAAATGCTAGTCGTCCGGAAAAGAACGCATATAGGATTGTTCCATTATCCAAAGAGGGGTATCACCCTCGCAGTAGGTCACCAACTTACCAAACACTGATTCTTGCCAACTCACAATTAGAATGTTTATTGAGCAGACGACTCCGTGAAATTAGGAGGGATCTCGAAGGACAAAAAGCGCGCCAAAACTCGGCGGTCTTTGGAGAAGTTTGGGCAGCATCACCCGAATCAGAGGATCACTGGTACGTGGATGCTGTAGAAGCCGATCATGATTTATCGGTTATAGAGACAACACGACTGTCCAATGAAGACTACGCATCTTCCTTAGAAACCATATGTACTTCCGGTCCGATGCCACACAGACCAATCAAGTTTAGTTCAAACGCGTTGAAAGAGAATATATGTAACAGAACTATTTTAGAGATAAACGAATCAGATACACTGGCCAAATTAGAGAAATGGAAGAAGGACCACGCCACAAATATACCAAAACTTGAGCGACTTGATTCAAGTCCAATCTTGAGGAGACGACAGTGTCTCGCTGACCTATCTCAAGCGACTGTCGAAGATAGATTTTTATTTTTGAGAAGGACCAGTCGTTCAGTAGAACCAGTGAAAATGAAATCATATAAGAAAACACCAAAACAAGCGAAAACAAAGCAGGTGATAGTAGAGGAACCAGAGACCCCTAAGCCAACATATTTCCCGCCAAAACCAGAGAAAAGGATTCCTATAATTAAGCCACAAGAGCCAGCGAAGCCCGTTCTCGTCAAAAACGACGAGGCAGAGGAAGTAAGAAAAAGCTTGCCATATTTTGATCGACCAGAAAAGAAGGAAAATGTACTCAAAGAAGATCATTTGTCAAAAGCAGATGAAATCTGTGTGGACGTTGGATCTAATAGGGTAATATCGTCAGGTGACAATACTATCGACCAATCACAGAAGCCCATTAATTCAATTGACCCTACACCTGTAGCTGTTAACACAAAGGAAGTTACCGGTGATAGTACAAGTGAGCCATTGACTGCCAAGGAGAAATTTATTCGGATGCAGGAGCGAATGAAGCAAAGAAAACACGAGAAGCAAAAAACCAGAGAATCTTTCGCCGATTATTCTTTTATGATGTATAATCAAGGTAAAGACCGTGAGGGAAGGGGAGGAGAAGTTAATAAATTGGGGATGACTTTATCGAAGAGATTGGAAAACATGACCACTTTCAATTCTAGAATTTCTGACGATTCAGATAGTGACGAAGAAGACGATGATAATGATGATGATATTCAGTTGGGGATTTCCGATTCTGAGGATGACGTCAACTAATGACGTCATTAGTGATTTGCTAATCTTAATGATCATTAAAGTTGTATTAACTTGATTCGCTTGTTAGAATTGGGATGTAACGCTTATATCTTTACAGAATATACGGTAGCCTGCAATTCATTTGGGGTAACCGTAGTCTATGTGTGTTCATTTTACCCATTATGACTAGCAAAAAAAAAAGTAAAACTTTGGTGGGAAACTGACGGAATGCTAGAACATGAGGTAATACTTACAAAACAGTTCTGAATCATAAATCCAATCAGGAAACATAAAAATGTGTACATGTTTTTCAAAAGCCAACTGGTTGCCTTATCAATATTGTCCTCCTTTCTTGCTATATGAATACTTATAAAAATGTCGGAAATGTTTTTATTTTTCTATATAATACTAATAATGCTAACGATACTGAAAATTTGTAGCTGGTTTTAAAACATAGACACTACAAGTTCCATGTTGTGGTCTCATTCCGAAAGAATTAATAAGCTATTTTTTTATTCTTTTTTCTTTTCGAAAAGGGAATAACTGATCATGCGTATTCATAAAAACTTCACTTTAGCAAACATATATGCATAGTACTTTCTATGTTGTCTAAATTCTCTTTTGCGTGGTCATGGATGAGAGATGGGGAAGGGTGAGAATGGGAGGGTTGCGACGGTGGGTTCCTTTCTCGTTCGGTCATGGAAGGTTCAAAGAAGTTGGTATGGGAGAGCTGTCTACCAGTGAAATGGAAAGCATTGTATTCCCTTTGAATCTTAGAAACTGACAAACAATATAGGATACATTATTAACCATTCAGTGACAATACATGGCGTAGACGTCGCAATATTTATTAAAGTATAAAATATTTAATATGTCCATATTGCTTCTAATTGTAAGATAAACCTTTAGAGATGTACTGTAATGACTGAGACAATTTTTATCATGCATGATGAAATCCCACTCCCCCGCCACCCTGCTGAAAACCTCCACTTACACTTATGTATGCCCCATGGAATATTAATATATTTCCATATTGTTTACTTATTGAAAAGTAAATCTTTATACAAAGAATAAAAGAATATTGATATGCATAATGAAATTCTCTCCCACATCCTCCCTGTAAGTGTTGCATTTGCATATTCAAATAAAGTTGCCGAAATTCGAGCCAGCCAGCCAGTTTTCTGTTCTTGTTTTGTTATTGTCTGATGATGTTGCTGTTATCATTATGCAAAGGATTTATTCTAGATATGCATGTCGTAGGAAGACGTTTCATATCTTGTTGGACTATTTTTAATTTTCCAGTCACCGACTGATTTCCCTCACGGCCTTATCACCGATGATATCACTAGTAGACTCTCTTTTCCTCTGTCGGTTCAACCCATAACAAGATTAGCATAATCCCAGAATGCCAAGATGCAGCAACCCCGTAGTTCGAGTTCCATCAGGGTCGCAGAATTCTATAAAGGGGGTTGTTTTGTTCCTCTTCTTTGTCCTGGCCCTGGTTATGAGTTGCAGAGTTGCTTAACCTATATATTCGATCGGTACCTTGGTTACCATGTACCTATAACAATACCTCCTTTCAACGTGATTGAAATCTTTAAGACTTATCACTAAAGCTGTTGTATCGATCTTAAAGGGGTACAACCGGATTTTGTTATCTCCTTACAGCGTGTGTCCCTGGGCCATTAGTTCCTAAATTGATTGCACACATAAGGACATTTGGAAAGTGTTACCAACGTTTATCAATACATGATCTGATCAACGAAACTAGCAGTAATAATTTATATAATAATTTTGGTCAAATACGACGTATCAACACATTATCTTCATTTCTCCCGAACTTGTTAAGGAGGGTTACTTTTCTTTTGACAGTTGTCATGGACACCGAGCTTTTTTTGGACATATGAAGTCGAGGATGTTTTACTACAGTGTTACTGCGAACACAAATCGACGAGTGTAGGCTTCATTGTGTTATACATGATAATTAACGCCGTTGGATTGATGGATATGCTAATTTGTGTGTGTTCAGTTCAGTTAATTGTGACATTTTAAGTGCGTGTCAACTGTGCATTCGTAAATGTCAGAGTACGTTGTTGTTGCTTTATACAATATTCGTTAGAAAATACTTTATATACGTCGTATTTTCATCATTCATGGATTTTTTATACTGCCATGCTTCAAATATAAACTATAAAGTAGCTTAAAGGTCTGAAACTTACACTGCAGCAGAAAGCTTAGGCTATGTTTGGAACACAGCCTAACGTCACTTGTCAATGAGTAAGTAGATTACCATATATCAAGTGATAAGTCATGGTTTATCTGACGTTGAAATTAACAAATCTGAAAACGATACATGGCAACATTTAGGGAAGATTATGATTACGTCACCAGCGGATTAATCAAAGGATTAATAACAAGAAATAATAAATAGGGACGACTAAGCTAGCAAAATGGAGGATCTTGAAGATGATTATATATTTCGAGATATTACTCAGTTTGATGGAGTATGGCGTCCGAAGAGTTCTTTAAGCACTCCAGGATCTCAAGTTGACAAGGCGAATAGTTCACGACCAGTCACCGGAAACTCTCGGGTGGAATATTCTTTTAAACGCGATGAAGTTGAATCAGCTCAGGGTAAGACCAGGGCAGTGACTGGAAGATTTTCAACGATAAGCGCCCCTACTCCAGCCCCGGCGAATTCCAGGATATTTTTCATACAGAACAAACGCTCTAGTCGAACTGCCCTTACAAACCGATCAATTAAAAACTATAACAACAATAACAACAACTTCGTGACAAAAGGTGACAATCGTAGGTCGGAAAGCGATTATGGATTTTCTACAATGGACAACCGACAAAAATCTACCGATTTAAGAGTTTCGCAATGTGCCAGGACGAGAGCCAGTTTTCCACAACCAGATAGAACTTGTCATACATACAGTGCATACAATGTAGCACGAGATTGCGAACGATTGGCTATCAGCCCATACGGTGAACCAATGCTTTCGGGAGCTACAGGAAGATACCGTGAGAAATACAAACACAAAATAGCCGAAAAATCTACGTCGTCAAGGAGACAGCTTCGGTCAGTGAAAATGAACTCTTCTCATCCAGCTAAAATTGCTTCAAACGGAGAGGTCTTTGAAAGATATTTTGAGAATTCAATCATGAGAAATATTTTAGAGTGTAAAAAGTCTGCAGGGGTGTTAAAAAGGCCCCCGGCTCGACCACGGGTACATAGATCTCAAAGTGTTGATTCTGTAGTTAGTAAAATTCACCAAAACGCGCAGAAACGAGTCGATGCGGTTCAGTCAACTCTAGGTTTAAATTCAACTTTGGCGACCGAAGGACAAAGATTTGGTGTGGAACATCAGGTCGCTCTGCTACTTTCTGCTCGTCTCGAACATCATCGACGAACCAGTAGTCAATCGGAATTTGAATCGCTCGAATTCATGTCTGTAAAAACCGATCTACCGCGATTCCAGTCGCAACCGGCGTCTCTGTTGACCAAAGGTGAAACTTCTCTACGTGACGGAATGCACTCAAACCTCTTTGACGAGGAACGAGCTAGTCGCGGAACTACACAATTTTATCAGCGACGCAGACGATCACGTTCCCCGCCGTTGTCGAAAATTTCCCGGGACAAATTTTTACCGGAAGCGATGCTCCGTCGTCAAGACAATGACGTCAATTTTCAGTCGGTGTCGGACTTAAGAATCGGAAAAGCCGGAATGACAACTCCAGTATCCGATTGGCGGTCGGGAGTATCCGAGAGTACCCGAAGACCAAAATCAACATTGACCACAAAAATGAGGTTAGAGTCGGTGGCATCTTTATCGCGAGAGCAATTCGAAGATAATGATGCTGTTACGAATTCAAATGATGACGTCATCATATCAAATGATGACGTCATCATATCAAACGATGACGTCATCATATCAAATGATGACGTCATCATATCAAACGATGACGTCATCATATCAAATGATGGCGTCAAAATGCCAAATAACGCTAAGGACAATGCAGAGTGTGATGTAACTACAGGGGACTGTTTCGATGGAGAAAATCCAGACCCTTTCTCAAATGAAGAAGATGGAGACCTTGAGGGGAAAGAGAAAGAAATTAGTAATGGTCGTGTAAAACTTCAAGTGGATACACGTCGAGAAGAAACAGACTGTGTTTTGAGGACAGAAGGAGAGAAATTTGAAAAATTCAAACAAACACGAAATGATTCTGACATTTTGCAAGACGTTGAACATGTCATGGAAAGTATTCTTTATGATATAGAGTTAAACCAATAGCGATAGAAGATAATCAGATGGAATATGAATTATGTTTGCTCTCCTAAGCTTTACCTAAACTTCTTGTCTTCCATTAGATTGGAAAATTATACCCGTCGAAGTAATGTCATAAACATAATGGATAACTTCAGTAAGGAAAGTGAAAAAATGTGAGTTACCAGCATAATAATAATCGCCAGAAATGTGACATTGTTTGTATCACATACTTTCAATATAAAATTAATTTTGAAGAAAAAGAAGAAAAAAAAACGATTCGTCAAAATGTTAAGTTTATGTCAGTAACAGTTGTTGATGGGTCACTGTAATACCAATCGAATAAGATTGAAATTTAATCGATAGATAAAGACAAATTTTTGTTAAATCTTTTAATGGTCATCAGTACTGCCTGCAAATATGTTATATAGTTAAACAGGGTAACTGATGCTCGCCCCCCCCCCCGTCTCCCCTCCCTCCTACCACAAGACGGTTTCCATCAGTGAGAATACTTTGATCTAATGCAACTTTCCTCAGTGTCTGTGAATACTTTAAAGGGTCAGAAGAGATATCAGAAAATTAAATCTGACAAATGTTGAGTTGTTAAAATATGGCACCAAATAATGAAAGACATTTGAACTTGGCTATCACATAAGTATAGTTTATGTACTTAGGGCTTGAAATATTTAGTCTACAATAAATTATCTGTGTAAGTAATCATTGCACAAGATTTTGTAACCTTATAGACAACAAGGTCACAACTCAATGCAGTTGAAAATTATCATAAAGTTTAAAGTTCTTTTGAAAATTCTTTCATTGCCTATTGACGACTAGCATCTAATAAATTTGGAGATGTGATTTTTTCGGGTTAGTATACAAGCAGATCGGGGGTTCTATGGGTGCAGACTGACCCCCCCCCCCTACACCCCACTCCCACCCTACCTCCCTTTCAAGAAATGGTTAATGGAGGACGAGGAGGAGGAGGTTTTTTTCATGGATATTTTTTTAAGGAAACTAAACATTTATCTCCCTTTTATCGTACACGCATCGTTTAAAGTGTTGTTGGTGTTCATGCAAATATATCTTTCATAATTTTCTAACACTTTTCTTTTGTCTAGTCATTTTTATCGTTTACATTTCTACAAATTCACAGTACATCGAAATTCTTATTCTTTTTTGTTAATTTTGACCATTAATTTGTATAATATAAAATTTGGGAACTATTACGATGATTAAACAGTTTTGATGTCAAACGTTTAGTTCGAATGTCGACTAGCAACGCTGGCTGTAAATGGAAACAAGTTACCATGTCACACTGAATGAGCCCGGGTATTGTTTGGCAAAAGCATGTATGAAAACTTTAAGCTGTGACTCTTACAGACAACGTAACACATACCCTCATAATGACGACATCACAGGACAGGCTAGTCTCGATATACCGGACTTTTATTAAAAAACGATTAATATTAGTTGTCCGCGTAGACTTATCCAGCGTCTTCACAAGGGCATGGGATGGGGTACGGGTAGGGTTAGGGGAAATGGTACAGCAAAATTGGGAGCGTTGTGTGTGTAAGGGGTGGGATGGGGGTGCCGTAGAGGCAAATGATGTGTGAGTCACAATCGAAGAAGAAACAAATCGTAATAGTTGACTGTAAAAATTGTAGCGCTGCAATTTTAAAATAATGTATGTAACAGTTTATACACAATTATAACAATCTCGAAGTACCCCCTCAATTATTAGAACAATAGTTATCGATCATTTTAATATTGGAATATTTCTTGCTTCACTTCCTCTGTCGTTCCCGTTATTTTACGGCGAAATATACAAACAGAATATAGCCTAACTTCACGGTCTCCGTTTCTTTTTACATTGTCACAAATGAAAACTTGACCAAGCCGTGTTCCGCATGTATAATGAAAATAGAAAAGTATTTAAAATGGGGGATTATTACCATCCATGCATGGGCAGGTAGTACGTGCAACAAACTGGGTCAGATTGCGTGATTTCTTTTAAAATTATTTTTTTTACTCTAATAGCAAATCCATTATAACAATGATGACAAAGCAAATAAATCTAAAATGTCAATTAACAAACAGTAGAAATTTTTATTTTTTGTTATTTCTCTCGGAGAATATTGGTTACTTTCGTATTATTTTATCGATCTCCTTGCTTTGATATGGATTGGAAATAAAGAGCAAACAACAAGTGTTTGCCTAAATCTGATGTTATTAAGGAAAACTTGTTAATAAAATTGTAGACGGATGATAATAACAAAAAAATACAAATTTGGAAAGGATTTACGCAAAGTGAATGTATCGAGTTCATGTAAAGAGCATTAAAGAGGCAAG
The DNA here is from genome assembly GCA_010014835.2 of Apostichopus leukothele. Lineage (NCBI taxonomy): Eukaryota > Metazoa > Echinodermata > Holothuroidea > Aspidochirotida > Stichopodidae > Apostichopus > Apostichopus leukothele. The sequence goes on from JAAAKB020009557.1 coordinate 13,193, forward strand.
ATGTTGCTTTCTACGCGGTTAGGAATTATTTTCAACGTAATAGTTGTTGGAATTCAACTTTTGCTGCCTGCAGGTAAGTTTTGTGAGAATGGAGGTTAATTATTTCTAATTTAAGGTTGTCTGTTTCATTGTACCTTATGCTGTAAAGTACAATGTTGTCAGTATTGCACGCAAAATTTAGCTCGAAAAAGAATTCCTCATGTAACTTCGAAATGTAACATTTCTTAATTTTGAAAGTTGCTAAAAATATTTTTGAGCAGAGATATTATTGAGCGTAAGTTGTTGTTTTATAAATATTGTGGCACAAATAGAAGCCTAGCTAGGGGTTCAGGGGATCCGGTTCAAGAGTGATAGCTGGGCCCCTTTACCATTTCATCAACCTGATTCACCAAGTATAGTATGTGTGATAGACTAATGAGACTTAAGACAAAAGACTATTAATAGGCTTAAGGTTCGTTCCTCAAAGATTAAAAGTAATATCAATCTACTAGGCACCCTGCACTGATAGCATGAGTGTATTTTACTGTGTACAACGGATCACTTTTAAGTTTCTCACAACATTTAGTAAAATGTTTTGAATAATTGAAATTTCATATTCCGAATTATATGAAACATGAAATTTCGTACAACGACGGTAACTCTAGATAGCCATAACAATCATTTTGCTAAACACCGCATATAAAGTTATTCGTCTATATATGTAATATATGCGCGACGAGTCAACCTTCTAATAATTATCGATAACTAAACTGAGATGTCGAGTGAAATATGGGAATATTCATATGCTTTCACTAATATGCTCAAAGGTAGAGCGCTTATAGTTTGTTTAAATCAGGGCCGTCTTAAGAGATCACAGGGTCCTGGGCACAGCAATGTAGCGGGGCCCCTTCGATCAAGTGGGTTCAAAAAGGGTCGTGTGGTAAAAAATTGGCATCCTGCCGACGACCCAAATATATATACCTCATCATACGAACAATCGCTCAAGCATAGAAATGTTTACATTTTTTGCCCCCCCCCCCCTTCCTCCCCCCGGTGAGGTAGAGACTAATAGAAATATGAAACACCATAGGGCTTTTCTGAATTCTCTGTAGAGCTCTATAGAGCAAAATGACGTGAGATATCTTGAAACTATTCTTTCAACAAGGAAGGGGGGGGGGGGTATATAAAACTACGATTCATAAGAGATCGAAGATCCTATCATAGAAGAAGAAAAAGCAGGCAGATTACGCAGATAGAAAATATATTAGACAAGACAGGTCGAATCTGAGATACTTCATAGAAGATAGACTGAGATACGGTATCTCAGTCTACTATGATAGACTGTCTATCTTCTATCAATCTAACTTCCAGCTGCTTGCCATCCCTTCCCCAACAACACTGGATCCACCATATCCTAACACCTCTGTGTTGAATCAAATTGAGAGTAGATCAAGTTGTTTTGTTTTCTCAATGTTAGGAGACTGGGGGTTGAGACTGGATAAAGTTGTTTTGGTTTTCGTGCCCATCAGGCTCTATCTTGGATGAGCCTTTTCTTCGAAGTATCTTAATATCAAAACTTCATCTTTTGACATCTCATATTTAGTTTTCGAAATTTATGGAACGTTTTGCTCTCCATATATTTGACAACACATGCGCATTTCTACCAACTTTTTCTTTCTGTCTTTCCTCATCCAGAGGCTGAATCACAAACATTAATAACGGAGGAAGGAATCAGACATCATGTTTTGGCAAACTATTCAGTGCTTCAAAGACCAGTTAATGGTAATTCGAGCACAGTGATAATACAAATAGCATTTACTTTTGCTACCATGTTAGAGCTGGTGAGTGAAATGATGTCTTGCATCTGAGAAACTGTGAAAATGATATGTATGCCAAACAGGGGCACAACCATGTGTAATGGGTGGGGGTGGGTGGGGGAGGGGAGATACACAGATCGGAAGAGCA
>JAAAKB020009666.1:0-15132 GCA_010014835.2 Apostichopus leukothele
GTCCCATATACACCAAAGTCGGCCCCACTGTGTTAGTGACATTTGCACTGCAGTGCCTACTGTGTCAATGATAGTATTTAGTCAATGATAAGCAAGTAGTGAGTGTTCACTGTGTCAGTGACATGGACAAGATGTACTGTGGTTTCATTAACATCAGACCCTGTGCTCGGTGATCAGCATCTTGAAAACAATTAACCTGGTCAATTTATTTTGAACTTCCACACATTTTTCATTAGACCGTGCTTTGATTAGACCCAGTCCTCTTGATCACAGAACAGGAAGTTTTGTTTACCAGAAGAAACCCAGTGAACCTGTCTGCCCTGTGAAATATGCAGCACTATAATAACACAGTAAAAATGCCAGTGTGAAATATGCAGCACTAATAACATAGTACTGCTATTGTGAAATATGCAGCACTATAATAACATACGTAGTACTGCTAAATTGTGAAATATGCAGCACTAATAACATAGTACTGCTATTGTGAAATATGCAGCACTATAATAACATAGTACTGATATTATGAAATATGCAGCACTATAATAACATAGTACTGATATTATGAAATATAATGCAGCACTATAATAACATAGTACTGCTAAATTGTGAAATATGCAGCACTATAATAACATAGTACTGCTATTGTGAAATATGCAGCACTATAATAACATAGTACGCTATTGGGAAATATGCAGCACTATAATAACATAGTACGCTATTGGGAAATATGCAGCACTATAATAACATAGTACTGATATTATGAAATATGCAGCACTATAATAACATAGTACTGCTATTGGGAAATATGCAGCACTTTAATAACATAGTACTGCTATTGTGTCAATTTACACAATGCAACAAACAGCAATGGAACCTACAGGTCAATGTGATCCAGGATTAACCTTGAACAACAGTCACCTTACAAATTAAACCCACATCACATGGTCTGGTCCACATTCACAGTACACCCAAAATAGACCCAGAATGGGAGGGGGGGGGGGGTAATACCATTGCTTGTTCTCAAGTGTAAACAGAGCTTTTATGTACCACTACAGTATGTCTGTGATATGTTTACTGTATGTACAGTACTGTCTCACAGTAATATACTGTACATGTATTATATTGCATTCAGTAACATTTTACATGTATGTTAGTATGTATATCTGTGACCTATATGTACAGTGCTACAGATATGGCAATCTAGAATAGTACTGTATATATGTTGTACATGCTGTTTTAATACATTTTAAGTCCCATCAGCAAAACCACTAGGTCTGTATTTTCAACAGTCTATTTTTCTTTGAACAATTGATTTCGAAGAACAATGGGTATGAATCCAATAAAGAATCAAACCAGATATTATCCTGACCCCAATGTAAATCAAAACTACTTGTTTGAGGTCCTCGACCGGTACATTACCCAAATAGCCTATAAGCTAGAAAATCTTGTACTGGTCACTCAGGCTCAAACTTCAAGATGGAATTTGCATTTACCCAGAACATGATTTCCTTCACAGCTCTAGACATGTTTTTGTCAGTGACCTTTGAATGATTGGGAAATAAACATAAATTTCTACTTCAGACAAGACTGTACACAATGGCAGTAAAATCAATCAAATGTTTCCCTGGTAATAAGATACTTATTTTGCACTGTCAGCTGGTGAACTATATCACAACAATTACAAGGTTATCTCAGTGCCACTAAACCATACTGCATAAATATTGAACTAAAATACCATGTGTTTAAAACTTTAACCTACAGTATAAAAAAACAGTATAAAAACAGTTAACAATTGGCTATGCGACAGAACATTTTTTCTCTCTAATGTTTGAAAAACTAAAATTTTGCAGAAAATAAACTTGGTGCTGGCATTTATGCTGACTGGTACAGTAACCAGTAGCAAATCACTGGGGAAAGGAATAATCCTTCAAATACATCAAAGCACAATCATTTTAATGGCTAGTAGTCCATTAAGGGAATGAAAAACCATATATTACAATTATGAAATTGATATAAAACACAAGCAAGACACTGTGGTGATATCACTGCTGACATACATTGTTCAATACAACAATTCTGTTTACGACAAAATTAGCATTTTCAAAGGTTAAGGTGAGTCGTAAAATATAAAGGAACAACGAAAGCAGACAGGACTGATCAATAATTTGATGAGTTTGTTATTTCAGGAAAAGCCCCATTCAAGGCAAGGTTTGGTTTATTTTGTATTCTTACATTTTATATGTACAGTATCATATGTATATATTTAGGTTTACACTCCTGCTGGGCACTACACATGAAATACTAGAGAGAACATAATAAAGATCCCCATTTAAAGGTGAAGGGATGATTTGATTGTGTGTTTGTATGTATTCTATTTACCTTGCGGACACTTTGGGCTTTGCATACTGGGTTTGGGGTAATTTTTTTTACCTGACGCTCAGACGGAACCAGACAGATCCGGACATTTTCGGACATTTTAAAGTCGAACGACTACTGTAGGTCAACCTCGATGGAACACCACTGTACCATCATACGTACAGGACAACGTGTAGAAATGTTGTATTTCTGCCTGACCATGGTTCCATTGTTATGTCAATTGCTACTATACAGTATATATCTCACCAACACTAAAACAACACTAACTGTACACAAATCTTTGACGAAATCTCAATCAATTAAGAACAATAAACATATTCTAGATATTGACTTCAGCTACTTTGTAATCTTTGGCAGTTTGATGATAAGAACTGTGCTGATGTCATCATTTGTTATTTGCTGATCAATGTCTGCTGGTTAAACCCTTAGTAGGAATTTAGGATGTTACAAGTCTGAATCATGTGAATTATTAACAGTTCCTTTCAATCATGATGCAATCATTATAATAGTGTGTACGTTAGCAGTAGGGTTGACGTTAGGTGGGGGTGTGTGGGGGTGTAGGGTGTGTGGGGTGAGGGAAGGGGGTGGCTGGTGTTCAAGCTATGCAAAAGTCTCGTCTGACAATCTACATTTTTAATGATAGGATACTGTATAAGGTTTAGTCAGGGAGTAACATAAACAAATGACTGTTTAAGTAAACTGAATTTCAAATAACCTAAGGTTTGGACTCGGTCCAGATATTTCATATACCTTTACAGTTCAGTAGTTATCTTAGTCATATGACTTCCTTGACATACCCCTCTTTACTGTTTATTGACTGGGTTATTCAATACAGGTTATATTTAACTGTAAATAGACTAGCCCTCAAAGCACCCCTATTTATAGCCTGCTACTGTATCACTTTTGTTCACATTATATACTTTGTTTTATGATCTGAACAGGATTGCATCATGGGAAAGAAGCCAACACAAGCTGTTGCCTATGCAGCAACTAAGCGAACCAGGAAACCAACTGGACTTATTACCATTCTTGCCACACGCAAAAATCTAAATCTAAAATGTAGCCTGGTTAGATCATCAGAGTTGTTGGTATGTTATGAGGACACAGGTAAGACAGGACTGATTGCTGGGTCATTCCATGCCAAATCAACAAGCAAAATTTGATTTTGACACCCACCATTTCAGATTTTCACCAAATTCGGTGTGGAGTTTCATAATATAAAGATAAGAATCCACACCAAATTTTAGCTGAAAATATCGATCGGTTCCAGAGATATCGGCTTTCAAAAATCGGTGAAATTGACCCGAAAATCCAAAATGGCGGCCATTTTGAATTGACCTAAATTATAACACCCAGACTTTTTCTTCAATGTGTCGGGCCCTTGTTGAGTTGGCATGGAATGACCCTGCTGCCATTAATGTGTACACATGAGATAATCAAAGATGGCCGCCACTGCTGCATCGACCTACTGTACCTGATAAGGAGAAGTCTCCATGTCTACTTTCACTTTCTCTGATAAGATATGATCCATGCTCATTCTGTGGCATGTGAAGTTTCTTCTCCGCATCTATCCTCTTGATGCTCCCAAAAAACCATCTGAAAAGATTTAAATTATTCAAATAATTAATATAAATATCATTTGTCATCAGGGAGTTGGCCATGCACCTTTGGATGCTAGCAGGCTGGCCACTAGCATACTGCAGGTGATAGTGGTATTATAGTACTGAAGAATGGCAAAGCTTTAAGGATTTTTTTGTAGTTTGTCCATCAGACAACCAGGTCTTGCTTTTAGAATTATCCGAACAGCAAATGTGATTGTCCGAAAAAGTAGCAAAGTAACAAAGAATGACTAACATTATATACGGTAGAACTGGTAGGAGAGATGTTTAGGTTGGTGAATAGAGCAATATTTAAAAATTTGCCCTGGTTTAGTGGTATTTCAAAATAAATACATGTATGCTAAAGTTGTACCATAATAAAATTATGGGATGAAGACCATAATTTGTAATATTTTATGTCAAATTATTTTGACTTTTCATACTGAGAGATCCATTTCTAGAGTACAGAGTCTACTCAACATATAATTTTAATATGATCATTTGTATCATATCATACAGTACATGTGTATAGTCAGTCATATCTACACACATTGAGTAAAACCTGCCATGGATTCACCTAATACAGTTAATCTTCCCATGATCCTCTCAATGTCCAAATTCATTTCTTTTTCTTTTATTCTCCCATTTTGTTCTATGTTTATTTTCTTCTTGTTCTTTGGGGTTCATTGCTGAATGATCTAAATTAGAATAGCTTGCTATGCCTGCATGATGAATAATATACTCAAAATAATTAAAGCTTTCAATAATTGTCTGATTACATTTAATTTAAGACGTACAGATCACAGATTGTTGAGATTTACAAATGCATAAATTCACTGCCTTCCATCCGTCAAGACATTTTCAGACAAAGCTTTAATTAAAATGCATTGCTATCTTTACAGCACAGCGCTATAGCACGCAATGCATACACCTATATAAAATTCAGCTCACACTACCATAATACCATGAAAGTTATGGGTTTTACGTCTCTTTCTTTCATTTTTGCTGTTGTATATAATTATCACTGGGAGAGATGGTAGGAGTAATGGTCTTTCTATTGGATGCCCAGATAATAATTAGGCGAGGGACCATACATACATCAATCATGATATGGTTCATACTCTGCACTGTTGAAACAGCTGTACCATATGGCTTATTAAGCTCCAAATGTGTGTGACTGCATCCACACACAAACAGTTTAACAATCCCATAGTCTGGAGTATAGTATCTTGTTAGGAGTGATGGTCTTTCCATAGGATGCCCAGATAATAATTAGCCAGGGGACCATACATACATCATACATCATGATATGGGTTCATACTCTGCACTGTTGAAACAGCTGTATGGTTTATTAAGCTCCAAATGCGTGTGACTGCATCCACACACAAACAGTATAACAATCCCATATTCTGAAGTGTAGTATTTTGCAGCTACGTAGTCTGAAAAATTTAAAGCAAGCTAACATGATCAGGCTGTAAAGATCTAGCATAATCAGGATGGCACAGTACTACTATGACCAGCAAATGGTAGCAGAGACTTGAGCCCGGCTGATCACTGGGAGGATTAAACTTAATTCATGTTGATGGACAGGATATAATTAATTAATTACAAAAATCAGGCCTGGCCACTAGTGGACAATGAGGAGTAGCAACTTATGGAGAAAAAAATTATGTAGAAAATATCACACAATCTGTCATGATGATTACATTTTAACAAACGTTTGGCCCAATCCGCAGATATCAAAGAAATGAGAAATTCAAACTACAGTAAGACATTCCTGTATCCCTGATACTGTTTAGTTCCTATTAATCATGGGTACTACCTACAGTATAAAGGGTTCAAGGTATTTCACTGCCTGTTATTGCTGAGCTGTTCGATTCATCAGTTTTATTACAAAAGAAACAGATGTTTTGAAGATCTTCTCAAACTAATCAAAAGACTCACAATAACTTGACAATGGCTACCATTGTTTAGAGGAGGTTCAGCATAAACCACTATAGAAAGCTGCCTGTACTGTACACCTATTGTACATTAATAGAGGTTTGTGCAATATTAGTACCAGGGGCTGGCTGCCCTGTGACTATTGTACTCAACAAAACATACAGTGTACAATATGTACATACAGTGTATGTACAGGGTATGTATTGTGTGCCATGGTACAGGTTAATAACCATGGACAACATAATGATAACTGGCTGCTCTTTGATCCTTCATTAATCTTCAGAATGATAAATACTTAAATACTGCCTGATGGAATTGAATTTGCAATCTGCTAATACACTACATATAATACTGTAACTACAGTCTATACAGTATCTAGTTAATTAACTACTACTTCTACATATATACAGTAGAAATTGCTCAGGTTTGAGCAGTGATCCATCACAACTGGGTGAATCCTTTCATTCATTTTCATTCACTTATTTATTGCCAGCAAGTACAAACTCTCACAGAATCATAATAGAACAGAGATTTCTGTACTAGTGTTTACGTTTACAAGTTATGTTTACAGCTAATATTGTTAACTTTATTGTTCCTTTATTACCTGGAAAAGTCAGAGCAAACAGAAGTGCAATACTAAATAAATCATTTTTCCCTACGGCCTATATGCTCTCTCAATAATTCTGTTCCTTGTAAAGAGCTATTCTACATTATTAATCTATAAGGTACAAATTGTACATAGCAAGAAAGTAACTGATGTGTATTGCAAAGACCACACAAACTTGTAGCAGACAACTTTCAATGTCTGTTTTGAAACTGAGCATATTTATACTGCTAAAATCTACAATACAATATGGTCACACCTGGTAAGCTAGGACTGTATGAGAGAGTTAACGAATTAACAACATCTCATTCATAAAATACTGAACGTCTGCACTCAAAACAATGGACCTTAAATATGATACTGAGAAACACAAATTGAAAAATACCGTCTGAAACTCTGAATCTGGTCCATGGCACACCTAAACAAAACGGCAAGCAATGAATTAACATGCGGCAAACATTATGAGCTTAAAATATGGATTAAAATACTGCGGCAAATGTCATGTGTGAAGTCTCTCACTTGTACTGTAACTTAAAGTAGTGTTATAATTCAAACTGTTCATATTAAGCTACAGTATACATGTAAACTATACAATGAATGAGAGAATGGCTGAGTCAATACTACTGTATATATGTATCTTTAAGTCTGATTATTGATTTAAACATACTGTAGGCCTACAGTACATTCAGCACTGTACCTGTACATAGGTCTGTATTTGTACAACAAAGATGGCTGTACTTTGCCTACTGTACTTGCTATTAAACACAGTATAAAACAAATGATATACATATTGTACATGGACCCACAATACATGATGTAGAGACACTAACTAGAGTTCAGTTTAATACCTACAGTATACAGTATAATGAAAGATATATACATTGCACATGGACCCACAATTAACATCTTGGCACCAACAAGTACTGCTGTATTAGCAGAAAGGAAGCAGTGTAGATTCAACCTTAATTGAAAGAACGTGTACAGCCAGCAAGAAGTATGAAGTAGGCTTCATAAAGAAGAACCCCAAAACAGACAGTTTCAAATCTTTAAAATTGGAGGGGTGGGGGGGGGGGGGATGAATAAGGGGAGAGTAGTCATCCTTGCCCTGGACTGGGCCATTGTATGGGATGGTGTGGAAACCACATCATGGCACATTAATCATTCTCAAATCATGAATGTTGCACAAGGAAATGTTACTTGAGGTCTGTCAGTTCTGTCCTTGTATATTTATTAGGCATGCAATAGTATCTATATAGCATTTAGTATAGGCATGCAATAGTATTGAGTATGCAATACTATACGTAGGCATGCAATTTAGTATAGAGTAATAGTATGCAATAATATAGGCCATGCAATAGTACAAGAGTGTCTGTACAGTACATCCTTACAACTAAACAACAGTACTTAATTCAATATAGAACATTGTAGTGAAATTGTGTACTAAAGCAAATAGTACATCAGGGGGAGCCATAACACCTTTAACCTGATTTAACTCAATCCTAATCTATAAGTAGTGTTGTCAATTTTATCAATAGGTTTTTTATGTACAATGATGAATTAGAATAGCACAAACAATTGTCAGAGTACAATAAGGTTGACCTCTCGGCATTAACAATCACGAATAAAATCTGCTCAACACCAGTAAGCATCAGATTAAATACAGTAATTTTAATACTGTACTGCACATCATTATGATGATCCGTGGACTTATTTCTGGATGGTCGTTACAAGTCAATATATGCGTACATATCAAAACTTAGGAAAACAAAAAAGAGTTTGAACAGTCAACAATAAACTGGATAGCGATGTGTAAGTTACAAGCCATTCAGCTTCTATGACAATGTATGCAGTGGCCGCTTTCTGCTGAAAATAATCCACAGATCTATGGTAGTCATGACATGTCAGTTGTAGACTAGTATACAAGACCAGTGTTATAAATTATAAAGGTCTCTGGGCCTAGGTCTACTGTAGACTGGAACAGGATTACCATATTTCCATAGGACATGTACTGCACTTAGAAGCTTTTAAAGAACAACTGTAGGCAATATTTTTATTATTGATATATCAATACAGTATACATACGGTTGTATGTAGATTGTCAAAAAACACTGCACTGTTACAGAGTACTCTTGCTTGTCTTGCTACCTGTATACCACATTTAACTGTTGAGAAATGACCTTTAAACATCTGAAGATAATCAATTGAAGTGGCTGAACAGTAGTCTAACAATTACAGTATATAATATCAAACTCAAACACAATTATCTTCAGAAATAGCTCATGTTTGCAAAGCATTACAAATTTGTCAAGGACAAAAAGTGTTGGATGTCATCTATGGGTGCTCAGTTGTTTGTGAAGTTTATAGTTCATGTTTTGGATAAGCAATTAGACTGTAAAACAATGGATAACATTAACATTTTTGCATCTTTATCAGTTAAGCATTAAAGGAGCATCCAGAGTTTAACAAACTCTTTTAAAGGTGAATGTCTAGAGAACTAGAATACTTCCAAAACATTACTAACACTCAATGTTTCTTTTTTCTTGGGCTCTGACATATTAAGACAAAAACTCTGCCCAAACTCATCCTTTAAAATGACTGTGCACTTACTGTTCTGTACCTAGTCTTGTTAAGACCCTAATATAAATGGCCTAGTGTACCTTTCTTTTTCACAAAGCTATTTTCCTGTATCTATTTGCTGTACTGCCCGGAGAACGCCCGCGGCAACGGTTTCAATGGAAGGTCTTGCACATTTCTCCCAAGCAATCTTATGTTTACCTTTGATTTTGGAAGATTTGCTTCGGAAAAGCGAAGCCAATCAGGGGTTTGACCATTGGGCAGGAACTTCCCCCAAATTCAAGCCCTGCCTTCCGCAATGAACAGTCACTTGGCCATAGATTGATTGGTTCACTGCGAGACGGTCGCTAATTGCAGTGGAAGAAACATGATCTCACATGACACGCAATTTTGTAATAATAATATGGAAAAGATTTTGTGGTTTGCATAATTTCACGCCCCTCTTTGGAGAAATGTCTAAGACGTTTGTATCTGACAGATCCTGGGGAATGTAAAATACAGTGGGCAAGCCCATTCGTGGTAGGCAGAAATGGACTCTGAGGCATGTACAGTTACACACAAGGAAAAGAGTATTACAAAGGACTTGGCCAAGACTGCATTCTGTACACTGAATCAGTAACAATGTTCACTCGGTTAAATTTTCATAGGGTATTACCCTAGGCTGCATCTGTGCATGTCTGTTACTTCTGAAACACAAAGTTAATGCCAAGGAGAAAACACTTTATATTACAGTATCAATTTACAGTAACCTTCAAAATTACTTAACCTAGTAGTAGCTGCAGTAGGCCTAAGCCCTAATGAGTAACGGCCTCGCTAGCTAATTAGCATATTTTAGCCAAACCATCATACGTTGAAAAAATAACGATGTAGAAATTTGATAGCATGCATTTAAAATGATTCAATAGAGTAAAAGGCTCAGTACCATAACATTTGAAAACCCAAGGTGACTTAGCAGGCCCTACAGGATGACACGCTAGATGAGATCACATTTGTAAAGCTTTCATCGAATGAAAAGTACTGTATGGTATGCCTACAATAAGAAAACACAAATTATGATGGTTACTCTAGCCTAGGATGGTGGAGGAAAAAGGAAAAGTATTAATCTTCATTAAATGGTAACAGTAGAACTAAAACAACTAAGATTGTGCAATAAACCCTTAATATTCTGTCAACAAGATGCTTCTGAAACTTACGATTCTGATTCCAGTGACTGCTGCTTAGCCACATAATTGCATGGAATATAGCCTTCCGCTCCTGTGACCCTTGATCTTGCTAGCCACCAATCTCCTTTGTCTTCTATAACCTCCAGCTCATCTCCTTTCTTAAAACTCAAATCTTCGTTAGTCCTAGCATCATAATCGAATAATGCAACATATACTTTTACATTCCCGTGAGGCATTGATGAAGGGGAAGGTCCTGTTGCCCCTGCAGTAGCTATAATCCCACCATGTCTTTGCTGCCCACCATCTGTGTAACTCGCCACCGCTCCCCCCGGATTAACGGAAACGTTGGGTTCTCCACGTCTACCCCCATTATTCCCCGTGGAGTCACTACTACCACCCGCTGATCCCCGAGTACCGCTGTTTCCACTAAAACAGTTTCCCATTATGACTATGAGACTGAGATTACCATACACCAAACGCTGTATCACATAGAATCCATTTCCTTGGAATAATCGTAACCGTCGTGTATATAACTTCGTCAATTAACTGGTATGGTAGCAAACATGCTCAGGAATGATATTAACGCTTTTATCCACGTAAAAAGAGTACAAAGGCCACTGTTGGTTTGGTTTGTTCTAATTCTTGATAGAAAAGACAGCCTAAGCATAAAATCCGTACTGCTAGGCTGTTGTAACTGCATGTTAGTGAACCTATTGAGTATTATTACGGTATTGTCCGCTTAGTTATGCTAGTGTTATGGTACAATGATTCATGCATGCTTAGCCGTGAAACGCATTCTTTGATTTACGAACATATACCGACTTCGGTAATAGCTTGTACTAGTGTGGCGATTCTGTATGCATTGTAATCAATACACTTCGCTACGCACCAATAATTGTCAGCATTGGCCTTTTCCACGTCAAAAATGTAACAATATAAAAATTAGAACGAATTAAAAGTACTTTTCCAAGTAGAACACCTCATTTCAGTAGAGCTAAGTGTTACCCCACTTATACCCCACATTGCAATGATTTTCACGAGGCGTACGTGTTGCTGCCACAGTGCAATTTCAACACCACTTCACATCCGACACCACCTCCCGTCACCCCCTCCCTTCCCCCATCTGAAACTTCAGCTTATATGCAGTACAACACTGTGTGGTGAACTTTATATACCTTTATGCCCCAATATACTACAATATTGCTACAATATACGTGGGTCAAAGTCGGAGGCCTTGCCACTTCTCGGTGATACGGGCATAACCTACAATTAGAAGAGGCACATTGAATAAAATACATTTAATGTTACCATCATGATGTTCTGGCAGTTCATGTTACATGAATTTGTTGGGTAGAGGTGTGCGGTCATTGTGTAGTTTCTTATAAAGAAGCCATTGATTCTCAAGTAGGATAGGGCCAAAGAAACATATATGTTAGAACAATTCTGGTACGGCAAACAAAATTAAAATATCACTATGCCTATACAAATGATTGAGGCTACTACGTAGAAGGAATGTACAGTGACGTCACAAAGGAGCCGGGGACAGGGAGACTTCCACTTCCAACGTCATTCGCGAAAAGGTTCAGAAAAGGGTTTTTTTTGGTCAAACTCACACAAAGTATTAATTCGGCACAAAAGTTAACCTTGCGTTTAGAGCTATACTTATACGTAGCCGTAATTAATAGTCTAGATATGCATCAAAATGCACTATTTGACGTCTAATATTTTTTTTCGCGGGAGAACACCGGCAAAGCCCTGTACAAGACCCAAGACTATACCCTGAACCATTCATTCGCCTTTGATCCTTCCATAAAGGTCTTTAATCAGTCGGGGAAGCTTTAACAATATCCTTCACCCTCAAAACAATCCTGTTACACCTGAGAAATTAACGCACATGTATATGCAAGGTTAATTAAAGCTTTGATAAGACATTCAGTAGCTTGCGGTAACCAAACATGTTCGTGGCTTATACCACTGATAGACTGATGTTAAATGATTGGTAATATATAATTCCATGTAAAACTCCAGCTACAAAGATAACTTAAATTATTTGTATCAAACAAAGACTGTAACCCCCTACAAAAACGCTAAGCACTGCTATAATTTACTCCGAAAACAAATATTTAGTCCATATCGTTGGAGTATATTGATTTATCTATCGATCAAATAAAAGAGGAAGTTTATCGGGCGGATGACGGCTGAGACATGGCAAAAGAATGAATAGAACTGCAATTGACGGCAAATACGCAGTATGATAGTGGGCGTGAAGTGCTTGCAGTATAGGAAGAACTTTTCGGTCGATCACGGTGTTATTATTTGGGCGGACGACTTACCAGGGAGTACAGTCATGAAGGTACCTACAGAGTGAGGGCGCTTGTTAGAGGCTCAGAATAGGTTGGCTACGCAGCTAGTATCTGAAACTGCAAATGTACAGAGACTGTATATGAAACTTTAAGCTGCAACGTCCAGTCATGTAGGTATCGTTCACTTGCCAGTAATGCCAATGTTGTAGCGCGCACGCGCACTACAATAAATATAACCAGCGCTACAAACAGAAAATATGCGAAATCACAAATAACAGTGCGCGTCGTGGCTTATGTAGTAAGTTATGACGTCACGCAACTTTTTTTTTTCATTCGATGTGGCACTGGAGCGAAGCCGTACATAAGCCAAGGATAAGCTCTTGTCTCGTGTGAGCGATGGAAAAACCCGTCAACGGCATAGATGTCTGGGCATGGTATGGATTCTAAGTTAGTAACAAAATTCAAACTAGTGTAACTTGTCTAAGCATATTTAACTTAGTACTCGGCACGGATCAAGTCCTGCAGTTGAATGCCAGTTAATCAAAAGTCGACTATACCATTATACGAATAGGTTGAATGAAAATTGAATGATGGAATAACAATATTATGATGTTTTTTATATCAGTGAATGTGTCTTATCGTGATGTATTTTATATCAGTGAATGTGTCGTTCATATCATAGTTGTATAATTATGTTCAATGTGAGGTAATAAGCCATGTTTGATATGATCAACTTTTTGAGAACGACACATCATTGAAACTGTATCGTTTCAGTCCACCTATTTTGTAATATTTATGAATCAACCGACATTCAACAGGATTTGATCTATCGGCTCTATAAGGGCTAAGTTTAGTTAGGTCTAACGTTAGGGACTAACTTAGCTAGTTTGAATACTTCTGACACCGACATTCTCCTACGCACTTCGAAATTATACCATCCAAACGATACAGCCCCATGTCCAAATTAGAGGTATCGTTATCAAGTTTAATTTGGTCTATAACTGAGCAGACGTTGGTGATCCTTTCCTTTAAGTTAATTTAAACTTTCCTACTGTTATTAGATCCCACACAGAAAGCCATGGCAGTGATACTTATGGATGTGAGCCAAGTCTGATTCAGGTGGGTATACTGGACATAACACTAAAATCAGAGAAGTGATGACGCCCTCTTTTGTTTTGATTTCGCAAATTTTCTTTTTGGCTCGCGGCAGGTTATATTAAAATTTCTCGTTGGGCAAAAATTGGTTTTTAACAAACGCCCTCTTTATGTAAGTGGCTCGTACGTTAATTTGATTTGGGAAATTTTTTATTAATCTTGGCATATATAGATATAATTTGGAAACATAACTTTTGGTTGTTAAAGATTTTTGATTTTACCATAATAGATGTTTTTATAATTTATTTTTAATTTCGCGTTCATAATTTTGTTTTGATCTGGTAGTGAATTGATTTCGCGATTTATGTAAGTTTTCAAGGTAAAATTTGATTTTGCGTTTTGTATTTTTTTTTTCGGTAACGGCCGTCCATACTTGCAGTCGCGAACCGCCGCACCATTCCTTTGTTATAAGAAATAAAAACTCGTATTAGCAACACATCTATAACTATAATAAGGTATGTTATTACAGAAGATTGTAAAAACCTGACACTTCCCCGTTTGATTTTTCAAAGGCATAGAGTAAGTTGTGCAAACACGAAAAAGAATATAATTTCATACATTTCTCTGTTAGAAAAGCTTCTTATTTAGAGGATTGTACTTAAACTCAGCAAAGTATATTATGGCGAAGGAACAATCTAACTTCGCCAATTGTTTAGAAATATATCATCAAATTAATTATAATTGCCGATTATTAAACAATTGATTATATTAAATATCTATAAAAGGAGGAACACTGTGCTAGTAATTTTTCCAATATTGCTTTTCCTATTTGTCAAGACATTCACTTTTAAATTGTTTATCAATGTCTGGTAAGCTCCTTTAAGTCTAACTTGACGATGACGTCAGCTCCTCTGAGTAGTCCTAAATTTTAATGTTAGTCCATCGTTGTATATTAAATTATAATAACTCAACTTAAACATTTTGCTTCAACTTGATATGTATCAGGGATACGTGAGATACGATACCATTTTATCCGTGATAATTTTCGTGATGCGTTGTAAACTTGTTATTTGCGGCCATAAATTTCATATGTTTTTCCCAGTGAGTTTTGTGTTGCATTTGAGGAATTTACCTTATAATCTGGCTGCTAGACTAAGTAGTCCAGGCACTTTACTTGATGAACATCATATGTTGAAATAGTCATTTCTCGGAAATTAAATGTTGGATAGAATTACAAGCTGGCTTGGTGGCAGTGTTTATAAATTGTTTACACAATTAGCCGAACAATACGTCAGATTTTGATCATGATTATAACTATCGCTCCCCGGCCTGTGCACCTGCGCAGATGATACTTTCGCCGGTTATGTAACAAGAATCTTCAGATAGGAGAAAAACAACAACATCATGATGATGATGATGATGATGATGATGATGATGATGATGATGATGATGATGATGATGATGATGATGATGATGAT
>JAAAKB020009776.1:0-15131 GCA_010014835.2 Apostichopus leukothele
TTTTTTCTGTCTCTTTTCTTTTGTGGTGTGTTTGTTTGTTTTTTTTTTTTTGTTGTTTGTTTGGGGGGGGGGGGGGGGGGGGGCGGGTGGTTTTTGTTTTCGACCAGACCAGACCAGAAGATCGAAAACTAACCGTAATAGTTTTGCTATGTCTTAGTCCAAGAAAAAGGTCGAAAGTTTACTAAGGTGGATATCATCTTATATCCGGCTCTGCTGATCTGGGAACTTACCTCCAGTTTACCAGGGACCGTTAATGATATATTCAGAGAATTTGACATCTAAGCTTTTATTACCAGATTAGTAACAAACTGTTTCTCGATATAGGTGATATCTCGGCGACCTTTGTCCTACAAATTGTTAACTTTTTCTTACCTGGATATGTGGAAGCTATCAGAGTGTTTTTCATTCTCCTTCTAAATACTGAAGTTAAAAAATGTTTCCCTCGACGGAAAGACAAAGATAATGGTACACCAGAATAGGGGTTGGGGTGGGGGAGGGTGGGGGTACCGTATTTAAAGGTATTTATGAACGTACACATTTTTAAGGCTGGATAAAAAAAATAACCCGTCCAGCTTCTCCCGTAATGGGGTCCGGTATGTCTATACCAGATAGGAAATATTAAAATCAATTGTTCTTATTAAAGATGTTCTTGTCTCCAGTTCCTATTGCTTAGATTGACAATCAATCAATAGATTTCAATGAAAGTTCAAAAAAATTAAATAAAGGACCCTGGCAAACCCCGTGGTGAAAAAGGGTTGACAAGACCATCTAAGAAAGCTGTGATCCATATTTCATTTCGCCTTCAAACTTGCGAGGTTATTTTTTCTTTCATATATTTCTAAATTTTCTAACTTTCTCAATTTTGACGATATAACTGATAATTTATCATGGTATGATTATTGTTGACAAATTGCAATTTTTTTTTGGGGGGGTTATAACTTTTGAATCCTTACAAATTGTTGATCACAAGTCATGATTGATTACATTAATGATCATATATCCATATATATTCTATTGACAGCATGGGCCATATCCATAACCTTTGAAGACCTCACGTGACTTTAATTCATGTCAAAGTTCCATTTGTATAATTGATGTCATAAAACACGCAGTAACCGATGAACTTTTAACCGGGGGAGGAGAAAATAACAAACTTAACCTAGAGTAAACTTAACGTGCTTTAGTGTACAGAAATCTTAGATTGGATTCCAGGATTTTTTATTTTTTTTTATAAAGGAGGGAGTGTGGGTAGTCTGGTCGTTGAAGCCGACTACCATGTATGGGGGAGGGGCCCTGGACAGCGTGGGTCCTCCCCCAGAAAAATAATAAAATTTCAGACGTCAAATTCGTTCGCTCTGAGGCATAATTAGGTGACAATTTCGGCCGGTGTTTAGTTAATAACTACTTTTTCGTGCTTTTTCAATGAATATTAGGAGGGTGTACACCCACCCCCTGGATCCCCACACCTAGAAATGAACAGGAAGAGTGCAGCGAAAACAACATAAAAGAAACAAAAATTGGGTACGAGAATTTGGGTGTCCGAGACACAACAATCACCCCCGATAGTCATGCTTTATATTAACCATTAGAAATCAGCTGCATATTCAGGTCAATATATATCATCTTCAAGTCAAGTTATTAAAGAGCACTAAAAGTCAAACATGCACCTCCAATTTTTCTTTTATACCTTTATAAAATACTTAATTTTTACCCCTTACTCATAACTCGGGTCTCCTTACATCGAGACTTAAACCACATATACTCATGACGGTGTTAACATTAGGCAACGTTTAACTGGTAAAATATATCATACCAAATTACTTAGCGCAAATGACAACCATGAAAATACGTTTGAGTTAACAAAAAATTTTTAAAAAATCGTTACTTATATAATACAGAATTAAGAAGTGTATATAATTATGTTTGTTAAATTTCTTAGTATGAAAGTTGAAATTTGTCACCGATATCAGTAAATTTTTAATAACAGAACCGCACTTTTAGAGCCAGTTTCTCTGAAAGTTGAAACAGTGTAAGAAACATTGCTCACATGTGATTCGGAACCATTAACAACATCCCGCGATGTATCTTTCTTTATGTTCTAGTTTTATGTGCGTAACATGTCACATTCATGTTTATATGTCACATTATTTATATACCGTATGTTACATTAATGTTTGTGAGTAAATTCGACCTTTAAGATCATTAATCATTGTAAGCCAAACATTTTAAGGAGTTATCGTTAAACAAAATATCAAAGTCCTCCTGATATCGCCATAAAGTATATCCGTGTTTGTGTTTGCTTAAACCATCGCACAAATAACTTTCATAATTATAGTTCTAACATCTGTTATGCATCATTGTAGAATATTGCCACTTCCTGTACCATTCCATTTCCCTGTATTTTGTAGGACATATATGCGTGTTGTCTGTACTTATTGTTAGTTTGGTCACATTTAAACCAGGTATTACATTTTGTTTTGCTCAATTCACCTGATCAAATCGGTATCACTCAAACGTATAGGCCTATATAACGATGTATTACAATTGATGAAAATGCAAAAGTCAAAACTCAATACCGAGAGATTGACGTTATTTATCCAGAAATTTACTATTTTTATTCACATTATTGCCGTTATTTACGTTTCGTCTCTCAGACAATTTTCACATTATTATTAATCTAAATATCATGCATTAACGCAAAATGAAGCTTTTTTCCAAAACTACAAATGTTAACATTTTTTCTCATAAATTGAAAAGAACGATGAACATAGTCAAGGTTGTGAAATGTATTGCATGGAATGGGTTTTTTTTTTTGGGCTTTTTGCATATCGAAAATTTATCAAAATCAACTAAAATGATGCTCTATATATGTATATATTCAAATGAATTATTTTCCTTCGCCGAGTTCTAACATCCGTAAATGTATAAACTGTAATAATAAAGACGTTTACTTGTTGATTACACCGGTATATTTCCAGTTCATATTAAACGAATCTTTTTGCTATTATATATTCGCAAAAACTATACCACACTGTACATACACCGGCAAGCGATTTAACAATATTCCATGAAGTGCTGCAAAAAACGCTTTTCTATACTCTTTAAGTCAACAAACAAGTTTGACAACAAAATTCAGATATTTTAGCCATAGATCTTTAGACACTGTACGTCCAGAACTTCCCTCACTATCTCCCATAACCGCTCAACAAATATTTCACTAATCACAAGATGTTACTATTTGCGGCTGGATTGTTCAACGCCTGTCCCGGACCATTGTGGTATTTCTTTGTATGTAAGTGGTTTTTCTCTTATTTATTTATTATTTTTTTTCATTTGTGATAAAAGAAAATTCATATAACCAATCGAGACTTCTTTCGCCCTCTTGTTTATTACGTCGATGTACTACTTCACCTCAACAAATATTTCACTAATCCCCTTGACCCACAGCTGGTCAAAAACACCTCGTTCAGCCCAACCCACCGATCGTCTACTGGTAGCGACCCCGTAGCCCTTACCCTTACCCCTCACAACTACTTCCACACCCACAACCTACTGTTAACATTTATCCCAGTACGTCTTCCCAATTAATCATACCGAAACCGTAAAATTGTACCAAGAGATCAAAGATCACTTACCAATCAATTAACAAACACCGTCGTCCTTGCAGCGGAGAGAATTGCTTCCTTTTCCCCCTCTATTTTCTTCTTCGTCTTCTTCTTTTCCTCCTTCTCCTTCTCCTTAAAACTCAGAGAGACAGACAGACAGACAGACAGACAGACAGACAGAGGTGGAGAGAGCGCGCACGCGAGATGGAGAGGACGAGTGTCAAGAATTAATAACAAACGAACAAATGAACTAGCTTTTATATAAATCTAAAAACTCCAGCAAAATTGGTTGATATATTAAACTCCGGTAAAACCACGAAAGGTGAATGACAAGGCCCATGTTTTGACTCTATTATGACGACACGATGACGTCACATATAATCCCTGGCTAGGCTAGCGGATACCTTTTACCCATTTAGAGTTTTGAGCCGTTTTGTGTCGGTGGTGTCTATAATGTGGGCGGAGTTGTTGATGTTTCGCCAGTCAATGTCAAGTACAAAATATGAAGTCTCGTCACACGCCCTTATATACAAATCAGGGGATCCCATCAGACAGACAACTTTGATCATGACTGTCTGTGTTGGACGGCAGGCGTAAACTGCGAAATGCAGATATAAAGCCATTTATATATATATATATATATTTTTTGATATTTGTATAGCAGCATATGGTTTGTATCTTGAGGGAATGTGTTACTTTCAAAATAAATACAAAAATAGCCTATACTTTCATATATCAGCCTCCTTTTGGTAGTCTATATTTGTAACTTAGAATTGGCGAAGGCGTTTGTCATGAATTGCGTGCATGACAATGCCTTTAAGCAACTTTAAATTCATTTATGAGCACTTTGACATATATAGAACGATGATGCTATGTGAACTTAAGCAATTAAAACTAGTGACAGCGGTGTTCGAAGGCCACTGGGCCGGTGCCGGAAACAATTATATCACCAGCTATCACTTTTGCACTCTTCATTGTCCCTAACATTATGACAATGAGAGTGCAATATCATTTAATCCATATTGCCGGGACTTAGCCCCCTGAAACAGGCCTGGCTAGTGGTAGGGGCTGTAACACCCCCTAAAACAGGCCTGGCTAGTGGTAGGGGTTAGAACACCCTGAAACAGGCCTGGCTAGTGGTGGGGGCTGTAACCCCCCTGAAACATGCCTGGCTAGTGGTAAAAGCTGTAACCCCCCTGAAACATGCCTGGCTAGTGGTAGAGGCTGTTACCCCCCTGAAACAGGCCTGGCTAGTGGTAGGGGCTGTAACCTCCTTGAAACAGGCCTGGCTAGTGCTAGAGGCTGTAACTCCCCCTGAAACAGGCCTGGCTAGTGGTAGGGGCTGTAACCCCCCTGAAACCTGGCTAGTGGTATAGTATAGTTCAGGAATTGCATCCAACGCTTAACTTACATTAGAAAAGTACATCACCAAGTGCACAGGTCCGCCTTAGGCATGCAAGAGTTCAGCACTCCACCCAGTAGCAATTCTTCAACTGGTAAGTGAATGATTTTTCGCAAACACTTTAAAACAATTCTGGTTAAAAATCAGAGTACAAAATATCCTAAACTAATTTGGTAACTCATATACCAAACTGGGCTTGCAAATAAAATGCTCACGTCACTCGGAAAGTTCTAATTTTCACGTGACCATCGCCCTCCCCCCACCCTCCCCCAGCGGAAACAAAACGTCCCGGCCATGGTGTGTACCGTGCGTGTATGCGCAACAGAAACACAACAATGCATAGATAGTTTATACTATACCATGCACTCAGAGTGGCATTGCTTTAGTGGGGTATACAAAGGCTAATTTGCATGATGAAAAGACAAGTCAATACTACTGACATTTATGGTCAGAGATCATCTGTTCCCCAGCCAGATGGGACAAGTTTTTTTCTGTAAAACCTGCTGCTTTTCCCTATTTTCTTTCTTTTTAGGTTTACTTCTGACTCTTTTGATGTTTTATTGGCTTGCGAGCACTGTAGTTTCATTTTAAGGATTAATAAAGTTATTATTACTCTTACTCAATTTCCTAATATTATAATACCAACGCATATACTGTCCTTTATATTGATGCTTTATAGCACTGTTACTGAGAGTATGAACAGTTCCTAACCTTTCTATGATACAGAAACAGGATATTCTGCTCATACTGTCAGTATACGAGCGCTTGAAGCAGGATATGACAGCTCAGTAAAGACAACAATAAAATGTCTCAAGTGGGTGTGTTCCCACTTTATAATCACAGGTAAGACTTCTTTAAGGCAAATGTCATTCCCAGAAGCAGCAGAACGCATTTCCATTTGCATATATCATTTATATCATTAACCGTTGCAGTGGCCGAGTGGATAAAGGCGGTGACAGTTGCGGAAGCAATGAGGCTTAGCAATCGGGAGGTTCCGGGTTTGAGAGCTGGTCGGGTCATAGTAAGGTGTGTCTTCATCCAAGAGCAATCTACGGTTTTCCCATCTGAAATGACTTTCTAAATCAGGGGTTACCTAACGTTATCCCCCACGAACCCCCTGTGGATGTCAGAGTTGTCCACGAACCCCAACTTTTCGAGACTCGATCTGAGTCATTATTATACTATAATACGCAAAACAGTGCCTCGTCAAAGATCAAGTACATAGTGTAATATTGTAATGGAAAAAAAAACAAGTGATGAACAAATATTTATTTGGAAACTTCAAGATCAGATCAGCTCTTCATCTTTACGACGTACTGCCATGCGTACACCAACTTCACCAAAGTCATGCGGCATGTGTCTGTTTTATAATTCAGTTATTTATCACATGTTTGCACGGTACAGTACTACTATGGCATCATATGCGTATGGAACGTTACTAAATTACACAATATATCAGATTTTAGTCCAACAAAAAGTACTCTAGTTTTGACTTTCAGAAACGTCTCACAAACTCCTGGGATGGACTCACGCACCCCATGGGGGTTCATGCACCCCAGTTAGGGAAACCCTGTTCTAAATTGAAAAGATTCCAAATTTGTGTTAAAAATTTTGAATTGGAAGCCACCCGACGTGTAAGTTGTAATCCCAAAGCCCTTGCGGGTTTCTCCCACATTTGTGTTTCGCTTAAGCGTCGTAAAAAAGAACTGCTGATTATTATTGTTATTATTGTTCTATAAGCAAGGACATTTGTATTGATATTAACGATCATAGGTGTGGATACTAATTGCATGTTGCTCAAACGACAATGCAACCTCATGCTTAGAATGGTCTGACCCAACTGCATGAAGGACTGCAAGAAAGTCCTTGTACAGATGCAACATACATAATCGTATAGCTAAATCAACAACGGCAAAATGTCTCGCTAACTTATAACAAAGTTGTCAAAAGCGCAAAGAATTAATTAGCTGAGAATATGGGATTAAATAATAGTACCCTGGGTACATAAATGTCTATTTTCTTCCAACTTAATTTAATTGGTATCGGGATCTATTAACCATGTCCAGAACCGTTACTCGACTCCACTGATCATTTTATTTTGCTGGGGATGCCAGTTACTAGTTCCACTCCCACGTTTCTCGTCTACAATATGTTTGCTGTGTCAAGAAGAAGAAACAAAAGTGTGGACATGTTTGGCCGGGTTTTTTTTTTTTTAAACTGTTGAAGGACGTTACAAGACGAATTTTCTGCAATCAGTAGTTTGCACATACCGATCAATACTTCGCCGACACTCAAGGGCAAATAATACATAGAAATTCCCGGGTAGGTGGTCATAATTCAAAAGTTGGATACTAATCGGAAACTACAGATCTATACGGCAGCTCAAACTTGTTGGGAAGCCTAAGATGTAGGTAAACGGAACGAGCTCGGAAACAAGCCGGCAATGGGGGAAATGAAATGTAAAGATATAACTGGCAATTCAAAGCTTAGTAAATTTGTAATTATCTCTCCCTCGAGGAATTTGTCATCATGCACACGTTTACAATTAAACGTGTCAACTATCTATTTATAAATATTTCTAACCTTATAGTAGAGAATGATGTTCATGTCAATGGGCTGATAATACAACTGCGGACGCTTTGTTTCCGCGAATTTACGCAAATTAATGTGGCCTGTATTTCACCACAACAAATAGCGCGTTCTGTCGCAAACAAACTAGTCCCTTTTTCGTCCCCAGATCACGTGATTTCAAAACATTTCCAATTGTCGCATTAGAAAGCTGAGGCTTTTCAATTGAAGTGACTGGACTATTTAGTCTAACACATATACTGTTATGTCAGTTCCTCAGATGGTACGGCTAAAATTGAATAAACAAAACAAAAAAACCTACGAATTATATTCTATAGCACATGCATATAACACGTTTACAATGGCATTGCGCATAGATACTGCGTGGTGTTGAATGCCATACAAAGGTGTTCTGTTGTTTATAAGAATGTTTTAAGAATATGTTTTAGTTGAGTTATTATAAATTTATAAAACAATATTTTAAAATTAACATTTACTTCTACACCGAAGGACCGACATTTTCCGTCGCCTTGAATGGACTATTCTCTGTCCCTTTTTCGCTCACTGCTTTTGGCATCGGGACCCACAATAATGCAACCTGTGCCTTCCACCTAAACAGCGCGGCGACCGCAATATACACGTTACGTGTGTAATGCTAACACTGCATGAAACTGTGCTATACATTACGTTCATTTACTAACAGGATATACACTGTACAGTGGCAGTATATTACATATACCGTATCACGTGACCAAGTCAGAAAGTGGAGAAACGGTGTACCAGGGAAACCTATGAAATTGGCCCGCCCTCTAAAAATTTTCTAGCTGAGAGAATACCTTTAAAAAATTTAACGAATCCTGGAATATCAGTAGAAACAGTTTTGATATAGTTTCAAATTATTTCTTGCCTGATTCACCAAGCCCCCGAAGAGGTATACCAGACATTAAACAATGTATATTTAAAACTAACATAAGAACATATATATATAACAGTAAGAAAGATGGCATCACATTACAGATCATTGACGTAATGAAACACGGAAGTCATTAAGAAGATGATACCACTATACGGCTAATAACAACACTAACGATACGCGAAAATTATTAATTATGTTCACAAAAAATAAAGAAAAATCTTATTTTTTTGTATTGACGTTTTCTATATTTTCTGAGTATTTTGCATATCAAGACATAAGATTCTACTTGAAAGTCATGCATCCTTGAACGTACGATGCCATTGCCTGACTCAACTAGCGATTATGACCTTTTCGTGACCTTACATAGATTGTCATTCAATTTGAAAATTGGAAACACACAGAAAGTTTATATATAGATGATGGGAGAAAATCCTTGAACTTGAGAAAGAAAAAAAACTCTGTTCTTTGAACAGACAATCTTGTTTAGCTACAGGAGGTTTCCGGATATTGTAATATTGTAATATAGTAACATATTTAATTGTAAAATATTGTAATGTAAGGTTATTGCAGTAATGAGTATTAGGCATTCAGCATCTTGACACAATTAAACGTCTAGTTAGATCTCAGTACGTGTGTGCACGCCGCACATTGGCAAGTGGTTTCTGGTATCCGGGTTCAAACTTCATTTTTGTCTAGGATTGTTCCTTTCAAAAATGATTGAAAGAGACCGATAGATGCTGATATGCATGGATTGGTTATCTTTCGATTGGATTGGATTGGAGCGGGCTGGAGCGTGTAACCTGCACAAACACATCTATGGACGGGTTATTATTATCTGGAGCAGGCCGTGGCACCGGGTGAAGCCGATAACCACATATATAAACTAGTTATAATTATCTGGAGCAGTGTCGAGCAGGGTCGAGCAGTGTCGAGCAGGGTCGAGCAGGGTGATTCTGTCAGAAACAACTATCATTGTCGAATTGATTGAGCGAGATTGAAAGTAGTAGCATGGGGAAGGAGTGGATCATGAGGTATATGGAGGAGGGGATAAATAGGTGCATGTGGTAGAGACATAGCCTACCTTATTGTCTTTCCATTTGTTGAATTATTCAGCAGGAGGTACCGTACCCGTCAAAGAGCACAATAACAAAAAAAAGGGGGGGGGGGAGAAACAATGCAGTTACTGGTTCCTGTTAACTTCTAGTATACAGAGTAAATCTACAATGTAGTAAACGTATCGCAAAAACAAAACAGCTCATTTTCAAACCACAGAGGTCAGAGAAATCAATACTAGTAAGTTGTATTCTCAGTTAGAGTGAATTATTTTAACAACATAAACAGTTCTACTTGACGATATCCATCATGTCACACCACCAAACTAAAGAGAACAAAAGAACAATGTACCAGGTCACTATAGGGATCTTCTTTTGATATGAAGCCAGCAAACACAAAGACGTTTTTATAACGTTATTAAAACGTTTCGTCTTTTGTTTTGATAACGTTATTTGTGGTGTAATAAATATGTCACGAAAACGTTTTCAGGCTATTATTTCAAAACATTTTTTGGTTAAAACATTAATATAACATTAATATCTCATAAAAACGTTAGGCCGACGTTTTATAACACCACATTTAACGTTATAAAAACATATTTTAGAGGCTCTTTTAAAAATGTTATGATAACATTTTGTGTTTGCTGGCCGTTAACCAGATTCACCCTCTGTGTAATTTATGTCAAACAATATGACGGTATCGTCTCAGGCAGCGACGCGGCTAATTTCAACCGTGTTCTACTATTTCATTCATTTCCTTCTGTAAACGATTCTTAATACAGTATAGTAGCCATGTGGGGGTTGCATGGGGTTTCTCCTCACAACCCTACCCTCCCCCCCCCCAGCCCAACCCCTTTCCTTTCATTTTCTCTCAATCTCACATAAAAATTCAAAGGTGGTTATTAGCAAAACATTACCTTTTTACCTAATTATTGATCACATTTCTAGTCTAAATATCATGCTTCAAAATGTACCATTTCCGTTTAACCTTTTTCTGGGTGAGCGAGCACATCCAAATCCTGTTACATGCATGGAGTCGCATTCTATATGAATCTACAACATGCACTTCTCATTCATTTATTGGTGAAAGTTTTAATCCATCGGTACACACCGTCCATAAAAAGGTTCATTTCCCTAACGAAATCACAGTCGTTCGAACTTATTTGCCAATTTTACCATGCACCCACCCTTCTTTCCAAATCACCATCCGACCACGAGATATGAATGTGTGAATAATATATGGTTTGGTCAAAGGTGACGAAAAATCCGAAATTTAACGCAAGTAACAGCTTTCTTGAATTGGTGATTAATATACGTTAAATACTTGTAAGACAAATTAACTCATAAATCACCTCAATGACTTGTTTGTACAGCACGGTACCGTTCCACTTCGTGACACAAGAAAATGGAATAAAATGCCACAAAAATCATCATGAAATCTACCCTGTTTTAGATGTAAAGATGGCCCTGTAAGGTTATTCGGTGGAAATGACAGTTTATCCTATCGATTATGTCTTCCTGTAGAGTCAGTGTGGGACTCCGTGGAGCCTGCAGTTTTAGCTGGATCTTAACTTCTTAGTTTGCGCGATCTCTGATTATTATGACAGCCTAACATCTGCTCTGGTCTTGCAAGATGCGAATCACTTCATGAAGGATAATTTAATACAAAGCAAACATTCTGGCGGTTCCTTCGTTTTTCTCGAGAAGATTCACATCCGTGGATTTAAGATGGATTGTTAAGTGGAATTTTCTATCGCGCTCATTGTTAAGCGGTACGCGCTGAACTAAAGAGTTTTGCACGTGATGATTTCTGACGTCACAATGGGTAAACCTTCCCCTGTATGGGGGATACACATGAAGAATAAATCCACATTCCTAACGATGTATGTATGTATGTATATGTGATCTTCCCGCAAGCAGGAACTCGCGAAAGAAGCCGGAACTCACGAAAGAAGCCAAAGAAAGAAGCCAAAGAACGATAGCTAAATGGTACGAGTTCGTCGCCGATATTTACTTTAGAAGAGACGAGTTTTACAGTGAAACCTTTTCTAGAAATCTGAGTCGATTGACTATACTTACATTTTAAGACGTCTGGACTGAAAATTAATAATTGACATTTTGAGTAACTGAAAGCTACTTGTTGAGTTTTTTATCGCTATCGAACATTACAGACCAGAAACTGATGAAACGTTGCTACTGATTATGTTCGATCTAAGCTTTATACACATCTGTATTATAAAGGGTTTTACTCTACATGGCACACATGATTAACCACATTAGTATCACCCCTGAATACATTAGGGGGCGGATCAAAGGCTGATGGGCATCAAAATCGATCACAAACATAACTTTGACCATTGCAAGGTACACCTTGGACATTTTTTCTCAAATGTTCATTAGTTACCTTTTTACCGATGTTTTCTTATACACCGCTATTAAAGCTAATATAGTCATGTTTCATCCATGGAAGCTATATCTGTTTACAAATGTATCGCTAGACAGCAAAATCGTTCGGATTTCCCCGAAAAGTTAGGCTTTATTTTAGTCAATTAAGTTTATGAGTCAAACACACATTTTTCGCACGATTAAACTGAAGTGAACAAGCAATAATTTACCGTGAGTTTGCACACGAAGTACCCCTATTGCTACTTTTTGATGAGATATCAGTTATTCAAAACACTTCCAAATTGAATGTTGCGACATTGCGTCGGGGTGAGTGCAAAGGTTACTACGCCTTTTCTAAAATAATAGGATAATGCTTGCTCATGCATCGTCAAAGCACTCCATATTACATGCTTAATTAAATAGTCAATATTTAAAGGGACTGTAATATTAGTGGGCAACAAATATTTCGCTTGATCGTACCGAAAATCGTTGAAAAGTTGCCCCGCTGAACTTTATGCGAATTAGGCGAGCAGACCGGACGAGAGGGGATCGGGGTCGGGGTGGGAGGGGTGGGGTGGATGCATGGACGGGGATATAGACGGTCCGGCGCGCGGGGTACACTATTGGATGTAATTGTCTTCGAGACCCGACATTGTTCTCAATACCTCTGCAGGTGGATCGTAAGGTTCTATCACAACTATGAATTGTCATAAAATAAAATGAAGAAATGCTAAAAATTCTTAATCTACATGAGAAATAGTATGGGTGGTTGAAATGATTTATAAAGCATTGGGCAGTGAAAGTGCATATGGGAAGGAACCTTTTATGGAAGGTATAGTGGCAGAACCAGGACTTAATAAAGGAGGGGTGTGGTCCGTGGTTAGTTGTAGCTGACTCTCGGGGGGGGGGGGGTTGTTCGAGGGCCTATCCACCAGATAAAAAAACCTGGTGATGGAGGCCCCCCCCCCTTTGCTCACACCACTGGGCATCGTGGTCACTTAATCATGAGTCAGTAGTTTAGAATTCATTATGTAGGCCTAGTCTCTTTAACGATTCTTCAGAAAAGTACAAAAGGATTAAGCTGTTTTGGTATTTGCACTTTACAGAACGAATAATTTGCATGACAAAATCACCACATATACGAAATTGTGTCAACCTATCCAAAGTACACGTGACCACCTTTTAAGCTAGCAACGCGGGTGTGATAGAAACATTTCCCCCACGACGAGAAAATTAAAAACAGCTATAGGGAGAAACCAGTACAGGTGTTGAACCATGATACATGATACATGGTGTTGTCCCGGATCAACCATGTTTCATCACTCTGACACATGGTCGTATACAGTTTTAATCATTTTAAAATATTTCAATGGTTGTTGCACAAAAATAAATATCGTGACTATGAAATTATATACTAATATAAAGAATAATTGTAGGCCTTTATATAGAGCTATGCAAAGAACACCCAGAACACCCAGTTCGGGTATTTCTTTTAGTCTGTACAGTATTTTCATATCCCGCTACAAAGCACTCGTATTATAGACAGTATGAGCAGTGTGAATATCATGTTTCTATTAGGTTAAGTGAAACTCAGCGCTTATCTTTTATAAATATATATATACACTTACACACGCACTCAAAAAGAAATAAATACACACCTCACATGGGTTACCTAGCTCTCGCGTCCCCCCCCCCCCCCCAATTTTTTTTTAACATTTCAATGGCAAGGGACATGACATATAAAACAAGCTATTTTGCCTATGACATGATTTGTCGAAGACCTGTTGATTACACGATTATCATAGCGCCCTTAACAGTTAAAGTTTTGATTGTACACGAGATTTCGGACGGGTCAAGGCGGGATGAGGGTGGTTGTCATAAGGGAGTTTAACTCATTGATTTTGGTGCCATTGTAGTTTAAGATTCTAACATCAAGTAGATAAAACAATTATCTCCGTTTCCGAATTATATAAAGAAATACCCTTCCCCTTCCCTTCCCCTAATGTAAGCATATAGACACACGAGAAAGGCCCTCGTGACCGAGTAAACGGTGAGGATATTCGGGAACAGGGGACAGGGGATAGAAAAAGGGGATAAGGGGACGAGGAGACGAGGGGACGAAAGGACGAGGGGATCCGAGGGAACGAAAGGACGAGGGGATCCGAGGGGACGAGGTCACGAGGGGACAGGGCAAAGATACGGGAAGGGAGGGAAACGTTTAGGGGATGGA
Source organism: Apostichopus leukothele (assembly GCA_010014835.2). Classification (NCBI taxonomy): domain Eukaryota; kingdom Metazoa; phylum Echinodermata; class Holothuroidea; order Aspidochirotida; family Stichopodidae; genus Apostichopus; species Apostichopus leukothele. Next base: position 14,159 of record JAAAKB020009776.1, read on the forward strand.
TGTAAAATGGAGCTGTATTTGTTAGTGATGACTTGCTTTAGAATTGTAGATATGAATACAATGATCTGAAATATTAAGTAAAATATGCAAAATGCTTGATAAAATCTGTATCCGTTGTAAAAGAACAGAACTAAAGGCCGACACGAATTCAATTTTCAAAAGTAAGACTGAAACCCTAAACGAACTTATGAGCGGTTCGGTCTTGTAAAGCTGTTGTGTTTTTAATGTTTTCAATTTCCATATATATACCAAACTGACAAGACCTGTGTTACATTCGTCACACTTGTATGACAGCATTTTGGATTTTTACATCTTTCTGGTTGGCCCACATATAATAAACAATGTCCCAAAAATTCATAAATCAATTTAATTTGTTTTGTTTTTTACTTTTGATGCCATTTTAATAATATTTTCTAGAAATAAAAAACAATATACTTTTATAGGCCTATAAAAATTGAAGCTACTTCTCGAAACTTTGATAAGTCACGCCAGAGTCATAAAAAAAACTGCTGAAGTTCAAGAAAGGTTCATGATTAATTGGATGTACTATCAAGAAGGCAAGATAGTATATCCTGGATAATATATCCTGGATAACATGATTGGTTACACAGATCTGTAAATCCGTGTAAATGATAACGCAGGCAAGTTGATACCCATGGAGTCATATAGAGTACTATATTTAGTACGTAATGTATAGGTTGCCTTTCCAATCGGTCGATACCTTAGAATAACAATAATTGCCTCGTAATATTTTACCATTACAAACACGTAAACACAGAGCATAAAGGAATGTTAAAATGGACTTAAATATATGAAAATAAAGGCGTATTGTTTTCAAGCATTATATCTATTGCATGACGTCAAAGAATAGTATCCCAGCAAACACAAAAACGTTTTTAAAACGTTTCGTCTTTTGTTTTGATAACGTTATTTGTGGTGTAATAAATATGTCACGAAAACGTTTTCAGGCTAT
>JAAAKB020009885.1:0-24566 GCA_010014835.2 Apostichopus leukothele
CCTAATCAATACGAAACACATCTTGTATATATATATAAATTTATATACTTTTATATGTATATATATATATATATATTTATATATATATATATATATTCCTAAGGGATGACTTTAGCTGACAACCCGTATAAAATTTTGGGTCATTACGTCGACATTTACAATACGTGTACAAATTCGTGTACACGTATTGTTCTAGCCTCTGGGAGATTGGCATCCCTTGATGCCCAATCCTCGACACTGCTTTGAATAGTAGGAGAGGGCGCTATTTAGTTGTATACGGGGTTGGAATGTCATCTCTCCTCACCTTGTCCATCTTCCGGGTACTTGAATATTTGAAGCGTATATCTAGCCAGTTTCAAATTGGTCCCTTTCGGCGACACCGAGTTGTTCTCGTTTTACGATTAATTTTGATAGGTATATCTTCATTATCGACATGTCAATTATTTCGTTTTATAATAATTATTATTGAAAAAGTCAAAATTATATCATCCAGAGTCTTGTAAGGAAAATATTCTAGATATACGAAAATGGCCCCCTTTTTTTGACCAAAGTGCAGATATACAACGCATGCGCAATGAGCCTAATACGCGCTAACCTGCATGCATCACGCTAGCTGTGGAATATGCGCCACTGCGCCTACGTAACGTACGTTCGATCAATCGCATGACGCCGTTACATAAAATTGTCGAGCCTTCGAAACTTTTTTGGACTTTTGGACACAATAACCATGAGGACTAAGGTATGTTGATCTTTGAGATTTATTTCACAATATTGTTAATCCTGATGAGTAATGAAAAGGTAAAATACCCATTTAAGAATTCCAGAAATGTCCAGGCAGGCAGTAGGTCCTAATGCCTAACGTTACGGTTTGATATGCTAGGCCTAAGTTAAACTTTAACTTAAAGCCTAGCCTAGGACCACTGCATTTTAAGCCGAGGCTACCTTAATTTAATTTACCGTTTTATTTTTAGCCTACGTTACTAGGCCTACACCCAAGTCTAAAGCTTGGCCCAGATGGTGAATTTTCCTTGCATATGCTTAATTGCAGGCAGGTTATTTTACTTAGTGACTCGTCTCGAGTTAGTGACCTAGGCTAGGGGGCCTAACGTTAGGCCTAACGTTGAGCGATTTTTCGAGTCACGAGAGACTTGAGTCACTGTTCTAGGGCTATTTCAATTGAGGAAAGCCTTTAAGGTCTTTCAGTTTCAAGTCATTTCATTTTCGGAAGTAAGTGACTCGTTACAACACCCCATGTTAAGCTTGCTGCGATATTCAGCACAGTGGCCGCGAAAAATCTTAGCCGCCAATTAATTATTCACATGTAACTTGAGTTGTAAGCATGTGCCTAGGCTTGTCAAACTTGGTTATGGCCGCGAATTGAAAAACAAAACTTTCCAGTCTTGGTATAAATATATCACCATCAGTGTAAGATTTTCACAGTCGTCCGAGACGACTAGAAATTAAGTCAGACTACCAAATCTTTCAAAATGTTGTGTACTTGGTAGGAGTCCTTCGGACGACCCCAAAAAAATGAAGGCTTTGAAGACTTATTGAGCCTCATTATATTTCATTAAAAACGAAATTCAATTCAATTAAATAGTTTCTGAATAACACCAAACCCTACATAAATTATTTAAAAACATGTGCGATATATTAACTTTACAACATCGTTAGCAAAAATCTGTACACTAATAAAGTCGCCTAACGTTAGTTTCTAATAATGTACCCAGAAAACAAATGAGACTCGTGGCTAAATGTCAGTGCAATGCATTTTGAACGGTGTTGTAACAACAGTCGATCAGACACTGACAGTCTATAGGCCGAGTTAAAATGCATTGCTGGACAATGGGGGAAATCTAGACTATACCGCTGAATTTGTGACACAGTTAAGATATCGATGGAATACTTCCATTATTGCTGTTATCTTTGACCACATGGTTGCCTAACAGCACACTAAGTCAATAGGGTAAAACTAGCCTATACCGCTGAATTTGTGACACAGTTATAAGATATCCATGGAATACTTTGATAATTATTGTTATCTTCGACCACATGGTTGCCTAACAGCACACTAAGTCAATGGGGGAAATCTAGCCTATACCGCTGAATTTCTATTCCTATAATCCCTACAATCCTTACTGTACTACAGAAATTTATTTATTTCTTCCTTTGCGGGATTTTGGCTGCAGATCCAGTGCCTTAGCGCGAACACTGCACAAAATTCACCACTACCCTCAAATTACACTTATAGCAACTTTCATGCAGAAAATATGAGAGTCGGGTGCATAGCAATAGATTTGTCTTGGGGGCTTCTTGGGGAGGAGTCTGAGGGGAGGTGTTTGCCACCCTCCCCTTTGGCCAAAATATGCAATCCACTGGCCTGTAGATGCATAATGGTGCAATGTTTGTGAAGAAACTGCTGTTTTTCTTCTTTGGTACTCAATTTTTGTTGGCACTTGGGTCAATGGGGGGGGGGGGGGGTTTGAACCCCCAAAATAATTGGTTTTGAATTTGTCTCTAGGCCTACGTCTGGTACTCTTAATTGTGTGTGTCTGCTAACTTTCTTGGCAAATATGCTCTACACTGTGTCATTGTGCGTGTCAAATGCGCATGATTATGGGGTGCCTGCAACACTTTGTACACAATGTTCAGTTGTAGTGTATATAACATGCATACATTATTGTGTTACCCACGCAATGGATGAAGTTACCCTAACTATGCTAACATTAAGCAAATAGTGGATTACGATAGTTTTATTGCATAATTCATGAGCATTAGACTTTGGAGGTAGGGTGCAGCAATGAAAAACACTGGAAACATTATTTTTTCCTCATAAAAACAAGCACTAAAAATCTACATTTTTATTATGAATAAAGTTATTCCACACAGCTCTGTCTTTCGCTATCGTGAATGTTAAAGATAAAAATATTGACACAATCAAAATTTTAATACCAAATAGCAATCCTTGCCCATATTGACTTGTACAGTAAGACTGATTCGACACAGTGTTTTCGTAAAGTTCACTTGCAAATGTCACAACTAGGAAATCTGCACTTGAGGCAAACAACAAATTTATGGTAATGTTTTTAGAAAAGTAATTATTTAGTTTTTGGAAGTATTTTAATGATAAAATGTAAACATTAGACTGCCAAAAGAAGACTTTTAACTCTTCTGTGTGGTAAACGAGAAATTCATGAGGGTCATCTACTTTAGACGAGTACCGGACACCCTACTATTACATAATACTAGCCTAGTCTAATTACTAATATAAAATGTGGTTAATACAGTAGCTCTCATTATAATTTTGTAAAGAAAAATATTGAAAAATTTCCAACATTTTTGCCAGTTTCTAATCACCTTTTAGCCATAGTAACATTCCTAGTACTATGGCTGAATGTTGATGACATCACTGACATGCAGTCTTATTAGTACATATTGTACTAAAAACAAACCAATTCTTCTGTACTAAACCCTAGTTTGAGATGCAAAATTGTCATTTGGAATTAAATCTTATTCATTTCTTGTAAGCTTAAAAATAATTTACACACTAAATGTCACATAAAAATATTAGACAAAATAACAGCACTTTAGTCAGTTTCTGATCCCTTTTTAGGCTGGCTGGAGGGATAGACTGTTCCATTATAACATGGGTAAAGTTAAGGACATTACTAAAATGCTTTCTTTCTATTAAATTTTGTGAAAAAAGGACCAAAGAATCTAATTATTCTAGGCTTAAACTATTTGTTTAGGATGAGAATTTTTTATTTATTTAGTTGAGAATCTGGTTTTATTGACACCTATATGGCTGTACCATATAATGGGTGCACTGTTCATGACATGATATGATATCACTGACAGGCACTCTTGTCATTGAATGTTGTGAAGAACCAGGAAGAGTCTAATTGTGTCAGTTCTAAACAACAATGTAAGGAGAGTACTGTACTTGTGCAATGCAATGTGTTATTAGTATTATTAGCAAAGGCTTCTTGCCCGAGTGCAGTCTATTTGTGCAGGGTTGTATACATCTGGCTTACCAATTTCATACTGTACATATATCCTGGCATGCTGGTTTCTAACCATAAAGTTTCCTGAGTAAAATTCTCAATATGCTCAATATGGATGTTGAACAAGTTATAAATACTTGTCTTATAAATTTGGTGCCATGGTCAAGAGGTTTTTGTGGAACTGGTAATACTACTGTATATTTTCAAAGTGCATAGTGCCCATTGCACATGTGTTTATTTAATACTGTGATTCAATGTATGTTATTGAATTTGTTGGATAATAAATTGAAGAATTATGGACAATTATTTCATTATGGATTATTTGATTTGTAAAACATTTTTCAATATATGTAACTCATAGTGTGTATGTTCCCCTTTCCAATCCAGCCTGAGAGGCGGAGAACGCGGAGAGCTCTCCGTAGCAATACAGCCCATTCCAAAAGCCCGACTCAGGCAGAGTTATTTTGTCGCTCCCAGGCGGACAGGCCCGGACTTGAAGTCAAATTCATTGATGATTTTATTGGTAGGTTTTATTTTATTGATTGGTTGGTTGCTAGGTTTCATATAGTGAATGCTCACTGATTCTGAGCATGGCATGGAACTTACAGTATAAATAAATGGATAGCACAAAATGCAGGATTTTGGGAACCCAAAAGTGCATTAAATATTTGTTATATCTACCATGCTGATTTTGAAAATTACGTCAAGCCCTGCAGAAGTCAACATGTCCATTGCCTCTAAACCAATACAGGTACTGACGTTTTCACTCTTAACTATGTAACATTAGGGGTACACTTTAATACTCTGGTGGAACATTATTGGAAACCTCTTTGCAGTCATGTCTGTGTGTAGTATAAGTTTCTTTGTATGTGTGTGTTTGCAAGTGTAAATGTATGTGTGACATAAGTGGTACATTTTTAACCCATACTATGTAGGTTTGGTAGAGTTTACGCCTCAATTTTAAGCGTTCCGGCTTTAACTAGCCGCACGCCCACAGCCTTTTTTTTCAGTTTGGATCATTTCCCTACTCCGTTGCTTATGCGGAGCACCACAAACAACGGCAGTCTTTCGTATGACTTGACCTGGAATCAAACCCCGGACCTTCTGGCTGCATGTTAGATGCTCTACCACTTGACCATGCAGCTACTATTGTAAAATCCCCTGCCTTTACCATTTTGCCAACAGGAAGTACTATCAATGAGTTATATATGAACATGCACTTCCAAAATCATGAATAGTTTATCCGTGGCAGTCACCCAAAGTTTATATTTTTGGGTTGCATATTTTGTCAATTACTGTACGTACTGTAAATGAAGTTAAGTGTACTGAGCCCGTCTGCCAGGCTAGACTGATAGCTATGCCAGCAGTGTACCAAAGGGGAATACAACTTCTTGTTCTGTTTTATCTTGAAACAAAATATTACACATAATGTGTTGATGTGCACTAAGGAATCAACCTGAACCAATATTGATACTTTTATTGCAGGTTCAGGTGTTTTTGCGACCAGCAGCTTCAAAAAGGGGGACTTTTTGGTAGAATATCGTGGGGAGCATATAACATCAGAAGAAGGAAGAAAGAGGCATGATAGATATGAAGTCTCCAGTGGGAATTTTTTGTTTTTTTTTGGCAGCGAGTGGTAAGTTTTGCACTTATTTTTTATGCATTCCATTTTATTTTCAGCTCATCCTACACAGGATAGTTTGGGGGCTTTTGACAATTACATAGCAGTTTGGTAATGCACGTACAGTAAAAAATAAAGTATATACATGTAGGAATGCAGTGTGAAAAAAGTAACCCATAACTGGAATGTACAGCAGATTTATGTAGCAGGGTGGTTTGTAAAGCATTTAATCACGTAACACCACAATTTCTCTTCCATGCTCTTAGCAATGAGCCATTTTTACTCAATCCTTTCAGCACTATCACTGTACTGGCACAATCATCAGTGTTCTTGACATTGCAAATCAGCTTTGCCAAGCTGTACTGTAGTTTATTTGAGTTGTCCTTTGAAATGTCATGGTACTACTCTACTGACCTGACTTTTGTCATTAGTATTGCAGAAAAAAATACTAAAGAAATGCTGCAAGTTTCCTTAGATTCTATTCATCTGAACATACAAGAGAGTAACAGTTAAGATAGTAAAAATGATTTTGCTCAAATCCTTTAATTCCCCAGAAAAGAGTTACAAAATTTGTATTTTCAATCAGGGCAATGATCCACTTGTTTGCTATTAGTATAACAATAGTATAACCGGATCCCCTCGGGTGGCAGTGGATAGGGGTTTGCCATTTGTGAGTCCTGAACAGTGAAATGAAAACAGGCCCGTGGAATTCCCTGCCTGTCAGAAGTGACTAAAAGAGAGGACTTACTGTCAACTGAACGACACTGCATGTATAACACAGACGTGTTGGGTTGTCATAAATTAAATGAACCTACCTACTTACCTGCTCTAGTACCTGCTACACCTAAAAGACATCCACCATAGAAGTCAACATGCATGTTTATTGCCTCTCTGTACAATCTGTTATTCAGATACTGATGCGTCCACTATAACCATGTAACATTAGGGGTACATTTTATATTTCTGGTGGAACACTGGAAACCTATATTCAGTCATATCAGTGTTGAGGCTACTCCAGTATGTATGTAAATATATGTATATGTACATGTACATGTGTGTTTATTGTGTGTAATTTATAAGAAAATGTAAGGCAATATGCAGATCACTTCATTGCCTCTCTGTGTAATTAGTTATAGGTACTATAGTGTATATGTCTACCCTTAACTATGTAAAATTAGGGGTACATTTTTTAAATTTATTTCTTGATAAACACAAGGAACCACTGTATGCAGTTGTACAGTATGTATGTTTGTGTGCATGTGTGTATATTAATTATGTCATCTGCGGGGTAATTTTAATGTAGGACTTTTAATGTGAAAGGTCAATCTATTTCACCTACAGTACTGTATTCTTACCCCATATTGGATTTGAGTCCTTGAAAATACTGGGACACTAGACTGAGTTCGACTGAGTCCGGTCTTGAGTCATCCAGCACTGGTCAATATGTAATTGGGAATTCATACAAAAGTGTAGAACAATATTATGCAGAACAATTCAGTGCCTCTCTGCATATGATATAGGTGTACTATATTGTATGCGTCCACACTTAACTATGTAACATTATGGGTACATTTTTCATTTCTTGATAAACACGAGAAACCTCTGTGGATATGTTTGTATATGTGAGTAATGTCATCTGCAAGGTCATTTTGCTACAATGGTTATATTGGGGCCGAACAGTCAAGATGCTTTTCCTATTGGTGATCATGACATGTGGTCAGTACCTCATCGAACAATCCTCCTGTACAAATATGTAATGTAGGAATATAAGTAAAAGTTCATTCATTGTGGGGTCATTTTGGTAGTTTGTCTTAGTTTAGAATGTTTATAAAAATAATATAGGACATATTTCTCCGAATTACCATCACAAAATAATCTATGAACTGCTGTACACAAATTTATATGAAATTTTAAATAGCCTAACCCACTGTTGTATAGGGAATTATCAAGTCTAGGCTGTTAATTTTTCGGGAAATTTCTGAACTCATGATCAAAACTTGTTTTGATTGTAATTACTGATAATTTTTGAGGGTCTAAACCTTCTTCATTTTTTAAATGTTTTTGGATTCTACTTTTGGCAGATCTATATACTGCATGTTTTCTTGGTAACATAGATTTATTTTTAGCAAATGGAACCCTCTTTTTTGTCTTCTTGCCCTGAACATCAGTACATCAAATGGGTAGGTCACTGCATCAAAAACGTGCCATACAGGCTTGGCAGAAACCATGGGCGTCCACACGAATTATTCCAGTAGGGGGCATGTCTGCAAGCAAGTTTTCAGGGGAGGGGAGGGGGGCAAGCAAGTTTCCAGGTGGCTTGACTAGTTGATCACTTTGATAAAACAGTTGATTATTTAGCAATTTCTTCATTTTTTATATTCCAGGGGGGGGGGGCAAGTGCCCCCTCTTGCCCCTACCTGTGTACACCCATGCTAGAAACACTGATGGGTCTTCAGGGATTTAGGTTAAAAGTCATCTAGTTGGCAACTTTGGCGATTTTAATAAAATGGTTAAGATGCTACATGTAGGTAGTTACTGTATGAGCTACAGCACCATTAGTCAGTACATTTGTATGTAATTCGTAATTCATACGAAAGTGAAGGTCAATATGCAGAACACTTCATTGTTTCTCTGTATAATAAGTGATACAAGTACTGTATATGTGTCCACCCTTTACCATGTAACATTAGGGGTACATTTTTGAAATTGTAAAACCTTTACAACAATGATCAGCTTGTTTGCAAGAAGTATAACATGTACTGTAAATAGATTGCATACAGTTGCTACACTGTGACTCAGGTATCCTTCCAGGGTGGCAGGGGATGGGGGTTTGTGAGTCCAGAATCAGGACAGTAGAATGATTACAGTAGGCCTGTGGTATTACTTGCCTGTCATAAGAAGCGACTAAAAGGTAGGACGATAGTTGCTACTGTTTCAACTTAACAACACTGTAACACAGATGTGTTGGGTTGTTAAATTTAATGAAACTACCTACCTGCTCTAGTACCTGCTATACAGGTCTAAAAGAGTTGCTTTTTTAAAATGACCTCTATTAAGTTCTCATGGCCTTTGTGACATCCACCATAGAAGTCAACATGCATGTTCATTGCCTCTCTGTACAATCTGTAATACAGATACTGATGTGTCCACTATAACCATGTAACATTAGGGGTACATTTTACATTTCTGGTGGAACACTGGAAAGCTATATCAGTCATATCAGTGTTGAGGCTACTCCAGTATGTATGTAAATATATGTATGTGTATATGTACATGTATATGTGTGTTTATTGTTTGTATTTACATTAAAATGTAAGGCAATATGCAGATCACTTCATAAATGAAGTGATCTGCATATTGCCTTACATTTTAATGTAAATTGCCTCTCTGTATAATAAGTGATATGTACTATAGTGTATGTGTCCACCTACTATGTAACATGTGGGGTACATTTTTTTCTTTATTTCTTGATAAACACAAGGAACCACTGTATGTAGTTGTACAGTATGTATATGTATGTGTGCATGTGTGTATATTAATTATGTCATATGCAGGTAATTTTGCCCAAATAGTTATATTGTGGTCATGTACCTCCTTGACCAATGGTGCTGTACATTGTAGGACTTTTAATGTGAAAGATCAATCTATTTCACCTATATATTCATCTTACCCCATATTGGATTCGAGTCCTTGAAATTACTGGGACTCAAGACCGAGTCCGGTCTTGAGTCATCCAGCACTGGTCAATATGTAATTCGGAATTCATACAAAAGTGAAGAACAATATTGTGCAGAACAATTCAGTGCCTCTCTGCATATGATATAGGTGTACTATATTGTATATGTCCACCCTTAACTATGTAACATTAGGGGTACACTTTTCATTTCTTGATAAACACGAGAAACCTCTGTGGATATGTATATGAGTAATGTGATCTGCGGGGTCATTTTGCCCCAGTGGTAACTGTATATTGGGGTCCAACAGTCAAGATGCTTTTTCTATTGGTGATCATGACATGTGGCCAGTACCTCATCGACCAATCCTACTGTACAAATATGTAATGTAGGAATAGAAGTAAGACGTCATTCATTAATTGTGGGGTCATTTTGATAGTTTGTCTTAGTTTAAAATGTTTATAAAAATAATATAGGTCATATTTCTCCGAATTACGATCACAAAATAATCCAGGAACTGCTGTACACAAATTTATATGAAATTTTAAATAGCCTAACACATTGTTGTATAGGGAATTATCAAGTCTAGGCTGTTAAGTTCTCCGGAAATATCTGAACTCATGATCAAAACTTGTTTTGATTGTAATTACTGAAAATTTTTGAGGGTCTGAACCTTCTTCATTTTTTAAATGTTTTTGGATTCTTTTCTGTCTTTTTGCTCTGAACATCAGTGCGTCAAATGGGTAGGTCACTGCGTCAAAAACGTGCCATACAGGCTTAGCAGAAACACTGATGGGTCTTCAGGGATTTAGGTTAAAAGTCATCTAGTTGGCAACTTCGGCGATTTTTAATAAAATGGTTAAGATGCTACATGTAGGTAGTATGAGCTACAGCACCATTAGTCAGTACATATGTATGTAATTGGGAATTCATATAAAAGCGAAACTCAATATGCAGAACATGTCCATTGTATCTCTGTATAATTAGTGAAACAAGTACTCAGTGTATATTGTATGTGTCCACCCTTTACCATGTAACATTAGGGGTACATTTTCGATTTGTAAAACCTTCACAACAATGATCAGCTTGTTTGCAAGTAGTATAACATGTAAATAGATTGCATACAGTTTCTACACTGTGACTCGGGTATCCCTGAGTGACAGTTAGTGACTAGGGTAGGGGGCCTAACTTTAGGCCTAACATTAAGCAACTTTTTTTTCGAGTCAAAGACTTGAGTCACTGTTCTAGGCCTATTTCAATTGAGGAAACCATTGAGGTCTTTCATTTTTTAAGTTATTTCATTATCGGAAAGTTAGTGACTCGTTACAACACTATAAAACGCGATTCAGCACCTGGCCGCGAAAATTTTTAACTACCAATTAATTATTCACATGTAACTTGTAAGCTTAGGCCTAGGCTGTCTAACTTGGTCATGGCCGTGAATTGAAAAACAAAACTTTCCAGTCTTGGCCTAGGCTATAATATAAATATATAGTTATTAGGATTAGGTCTAGGCCACTGGCCTAGCCTATATGTTGTTTTTTTGGTTAGACACTAGGCCCTAATTACTGTAGGCCTAGGCCTAGTCTAGAAATGACTTTCCAACACAAAGTCAATGGGATTTCTGTCAAAGTAAAATCCTGCTGCATCAAATTTTGTAGCCTATTTGTAACTTATTCCCATGAAATAACTCCCGCATTTCAAGTCAATTGAACGGAAATTAAGCCTTAGTTAGGGTGAAAGAGCACACAAAACCAGTGTTCCTGTTAAGGATTTTCATTTTTGAAGTTGCATTTTTTTACGTTTTTGTACAGTGATAATATTTTACTATATAGTCCACATGGTCAATGTGAAATTTGTACATGTACTAGTGCTGCGAAATTTTGATCAAAGGCACTTAGCCTAATCGTTACACTTTAGTGTTGTGCATACATGCATTATTCACAGTAGACTGCGCTGCACGTGTACGACAAAAATCTGAGCATGCAAACATCGTCCATTTGGCAAGATCGTGATCGATGTAAACATTGCTGGCCGCTGAACACACTATTCCTATAATCCCTACAGTACTATGACTGTACTACAGAAATTTATTTCTTCCTTTGCGGGATTTTGGCTGCAGATCCAGTGCCCTAGCGCGAACACTGCACAAAACTCACCACTACCCTCAAATTACACTTAAAACAACTTTCATGCAGAAAATATGAGAGTCAGGTGCATAGCAAGAGATTTGTCTTGGGGGTTCTCGGGAAGGGGTCTGAGGGGAGTTGGTTGTCATCCTCCTCTTTAGCCAAAAAATGCAATCCACGGGCCTGTAGATGCAATATGGTGCAATGTTTGTGAAAAAACTGCAGTTTTCCTTCTTTTGTACTCAATTTGTTTTGGCACTTGGGTCATGTGGGGGGGGGGGGTGGAACCCCACCCCCCTCCCCACTTGGCTATGCCACTAATGAGAGTAATCACATTTCAAAACCAAAGTAATTGGTTTTGGACATGTGTCTCTAGGCCTACATCTGGTAATCTTAATTGTGTGTTGGCTAATTTTCTTGGCAACAATGCACTGCACTGTGTCATTGTGCGTGTCAAATGCGCATGTCTACGGGGTGCGTGCAACACTTTGAACACAATGTTCAGTTGTAGTGTATATAACATGCATACATTATTGTGTTATTCACGCTATGGATGAAGTTACCCTAACTATGCTTACATTTAGCAGATAGTGGATATATGCTAGAAATATTGCATAATTCATGAGCATTAGACTTTGGTGGTAGGGTGCAGCAATGAAAAACACTGAAAAAAATTTTTTTTTCTCATAATTTAAACAAGCACTAAAGATCTACATTTTGGTTATTAATACAGTTATTCCACAGCTCTGTCTTTCGCTGCCGTGCATGTTAAAGATAAAAATATTGACACAATCAAAATGTTCATACCAAATAGCAATCCTTGCCCATATTGACTTGTACAGTAAGACTGATTCGGCACCGTGTTCTCGTAAAGTTCACTTGCAAATGTCACAACTAGGAAATCAGCACTTGAGGCAAACAACAAATTTATGGTAATGTTTTAAGAAAAGTAATTATTTAGTTTTTGGAAGTAGTTTAATGATAAAATGTCAACATTAAACTGCCAAAAGAAGACTTTTAACTCCATGACTTGTGTGTGGTGAACGCAAAAGTCATCAGGGTCATCTACTGTAGACGAGTACCAGACACCCTACTATTACATAATACTAGCCTAGCCTAATTACTAATATAATGTGTGGTAAATAGCTCTCATAATAATTTTGTCCAAAAAAATGTTGAAAAATTTCCAAAATTTTTGCCAGTTTCTGATCACCTTTTGGCTGGTCGCTGGAGGTAATAAGGATTGTAACATTCCTACTATGGCTGAATGTTGATGACATCACTGACATGCAGTCTTATTAGTACATATTGTACAAAAAACAAACCAATTCTTCTGTACTAGACCCTAGTTTCAGATGCAAAATTGGCATTTGGAATTAAATCTTATTTCATTTTTTGTAAGCTTAAAAAAAATGTACACACTAAATGTCACATAAAAACATTAGACAAAATAACAGCACTTTAGTCAGTTTCTGATCCCTTTTTAGGCTGGCTGGAGGGATAGACTGTTCTATTATAACATAGGTAAAGTTGAGGACATTACTAAAATGCTTTCTCTCTATTCAATTTTGTGAAAAAAGGACCAAAGAATATATTTATACTAGGCTTAAACTATTTGTTTAGGATGAAGGAAAGTTTTTTGTTATTTGGTTGAGAATCTGGTTTTATTGACACCTATATGGCTGTACCATATAATGGGTGCACTGTTGATGACATATCACTGACAGGCACTCTTGTCATTGAATGTTGTGAAGGAAAGCAGGAAGAGTCTAATTTTGTCAGTTCTAAACAACAATGTAAGGAGAGTACTTGTGCAATGCAATGTGTTATTAGTATTATTAGCAAAGGCTTCTTGCCCGAGTGCAGGCTATTTGTGCAGGGTTGTATACATCTGGCTTACCAATTTCATACTGTACATATGTATCCTGGCATGCTGGTTTCTAACCATAAAGTTTCCTGAGTAAAATTCTCAATATGCTCAATATGGACTTTAAACAAGTTATAAATATATACTTGTCTTATAAATTTGGTGCCATGGTTAAGAGGCTTTTTGTAGAACTGGTTATACTACTGTATATTTTCAAAGTGCATAGTGCCCATTGCACATGTGGTTATTTAATACTGTGATTCACTGTATGTTATTGAATTTGTTTGGATAATAATTTGATGTATTATGGACAATTATTACATTATGAATTATTTGATTTGTAAAACATTTTTCAATATATGTAACTCATAGTGTGTAATTTCCCCTTTCCAATCCAGCCCGAGAGGTGGAGAACAGGCAGAGCTCTTCGCAGCAGTACAGCCCATTCCAAAAGCCCTACAGAGGCATGGTTATTTGTCGCTCCCAGGCGGACAGGCCCGGACTTGAAGTCAAATTTATTGATGATTTCATTGGTAGGTTTTATTTTATTGATTGGTTGGTTGCTAGGTTTCATATAGTGAATGCTCACTGATTCTGAGCATGGCATGGAACTTACAGTATAAATAAATGGATAGCACAAAATGCAGGATTTTGGGAACCCAAAAGTGCATTAAATATTTGTTATATCTACCATGCTGATTTTGAAAATTACGTCAAGCCCTGCAGAAGTCAACATGTCCATTGCCTCTAAACCAATACAGGTACTGACGTTTTCACTCTTAACCATGTAACATTAGGGGTACACTTTAATATTTCTGGTGGAACATTATTGGAAACCTCTTTGCAGTCATGTATGTGTGTAGTATAAGTTTCTATGTATGTGTGTTTTTGCAAGTGTAAATGTATGTGTGACATAAGGGGTACATTTTTAGCCCATAGTATGTAGGTTAGGTAGGGTTTACGCCTCAATTTTAAACGTTCCGGCTTTACCTAGCTGCACGCCCACAGCCTTTTTTCAGTTTGGATCATTTTCCTACTCTGTTGCTTATGCAGAGCACCACAAACAATGGCAGGTCCCAGTTTGTAAGTCTTTCGTATGACTTGACCTGGAATCAAACCCTGTACCTTCCCGGCTGCAAGTCAGATGCTCTACCACTTGACCATGCAGTCGGTCCTCATAGTATGTAAAAACTATTGTTATGCTACTATTGTAAAATCCCCTGCCTTTCTTTACCATTTTGCCAACAGGAAGTACTATCAATGAGTCATATATGAACATGCACTCCCAAAATCATGCATAGTTTATCCGTGGCAGTCACCCAAAGTTTATATTTTTGTGTTGCATATTTTGTCAATTACTGTACGTAAATGAAGTTATGGACTAATGAACTGAGCCCCTCTGCCGGGCTAGACTAATAGCTATGCCAGCAGTGTACCAAAGGGGAATACAACTTCTTGTTCTGTTTTACCTGAAACAAAATATTACACATAGTGTGTTGATGTGCACTAAGGAATCAACCTGAACCAATATTGATACTTTTATTGCAGGTTCCGGTGTTTTTGCAACGTGCAGCTTCAAAAAGGGGGACTTTTTGGTACAATATCGCTGGGAGGATATAACAGCAGAAGAAGGAAGAAAGAGGCATGATAGATATGAAGTCTCCAGTGGTTTTTTTTTTTTTTTTTTTGGGCAGCAAGTGGTAAGTTTGCACTTATTTTTTTTGCATTCCATTTTATTTTCAGCTCATCCTACACAGGAAAATTTGGGGGCTTTTGACATTTACATAGCAGTTTGGTAATGCACGTACAGTAAAAAATAAAGTATACATGAAGGAATGCAGTGTGAAAAAAGTAACCCATAACTGGAATGTACAGCGGATTTATGTAGCAGGGTGGTTTGTAAAGTGTTTAATCAAGTATAACCACAATTTCTCTTCCATGCTCTTAGCAATGAGCCATTGTTACTCAATCCTTTCAGCACTATCACTGTACTGGCACCATCATCAGTGTTCTTGACAGTAGCGGAGCGTCCATACAGTCAGGGGGGCGGATGCCCCCCCTGACTGACTCAAATGGACTGCTGGCGCCCTTTTCAGCTTTTTACCACATTTTACTTATTTGCGATTATTGACTTTTTTATTGCGCTCTCATCTACCTATTGACATTTGTCACATTTTGTTGGTGTAATTTTCTGACAAAATGCTCTAACAGCTATTTATTCTTCGTTTATCTGCAAATTAACAAGGCCCGGAAAGGGTCATTTCCGGCGATCTAGGGAGTATCTTTACTCAAAAATTTTCTGTACGCTCCACGCCAACCTGTGGTGGCGCTCCGCTTAGATAGTGTCGAAAGCGCCCCTACAGAACATTCTTGCCCCCCCCCTGACCAATACCCCTAGCTCCGCCACTGGTTCTTGACATTGCAAATCAGCTTTGCCAAGCTGTACTTTAGTTTACTTGAGTTGTCCTTTGAAATGTCATGGTACTACTCTACTGACCTGACTTTTGTCCTTAGTATTGCAGAAAAAAATACTAAAGAAACGCTGCAAGTTTCCTTAGATTCTTTACATCTGAACATACAAGAGAGTAGCAGTTAAGATAGTAAAAATGATTTTGCTCAAATCCTTAAATTCCCCAGAAAAGAGTTACAAAATTGTTCAATCAGGGCAATGATCCACTTTTTTGCAATTAGTATAACAATAGTATAACCGGATCCCCTCGGGTGGCAGGTGATGGGGGTTTGCCATTTGTGAGTCCTGAACAGTAAAATGAAAACAGTAGGCCCGTGGAATTCCCTGCCTGTCAGAAATGACTAAAAGAGAGGACTTGTTACTGTCAACTGAACGACAATGCATGTATAACACAGATGTGTTGGGTTGTCATAAATTTAATGAATCTACCTACCTGCTCTAGTACCTGCTACACCTAACAGAGTTGCTTTTTACTAAAAATGACCTCTATTAAGTTCTCATGGCCTTTGTGACATCCACCATTGAAGTCAACATGCATGTTCATTGCCTCTCTGTACAATCTGTAATACAGACTGATGTGTCCACTATAACCATGTAACATTAGGGGTACATTTTATATTTCTGGTGGAACACTGGAAACCTATATCAGTCATATCAGTGTTGAGGCTACTCCAGTATATATGTTCATATATATGTGTATATGTACGTGTGTTTATTGTGCGTAATTTAAAGACAATATGCAGATCTCTTTGTTGCCTCTCTGTATAATTAGTGATATGTACTATAGTGTATGTGTCCACCCTTAACTATTTAACATTAGGGGTACATATTTTATTTATTTCTTGACAAACACCATTAACCTCTGTATTTTGTTGTACAGTATGCATGTATGTATGTATGTATGTATGTATGTATGTATGCATGTGTGTATATTAAAGGTCAGTTTTGTCTAAATAGTTATATTAGGGCCAAACAGTGAAGATGCTTCTCCAATCGGCGGTCATGACGTGGTCAAACCTCCTTGAAGATCAATCTAGTTCACCTATTATTACCCCGTATGAGATATTGTGCATCCACCCCCTCCCCTGCCCACCTGCAGCTTTTCCCCTGCAATTTTTACAGTCCGAGTTGGGCACCCCATTGCCCTTCGTAATTCGCCATTCGCTGGGCAAATTAGTGACTTTTATCGCAAGGTCATTGTGGGTTAGTTTTGGTCATTTTGTTCAAATGATCACAATGCTGCTTCTCCTACAGATTATTTGAATGACCATGATATGTGGTTAGGTTTATCACCAACCAGCAATTAATATTTTTGGAATGTTCAGAATTTTTAAGCCTATTAAAAGTGTTCAGAAATTTCAGATCGAAGGTCATCTATGGGTTGCTATTTGCCATTTTGTGAAAAGATGCAAAATGCATTTTTACCCTTACTGTTAGTTTTCATGATAAATGGTCCTTCATCATTATAATCAATTGTACAGTGGTATGTTTAAGAATTTTAAGTCAATGGAGATCTATGGGTCATATTGGCAGTATATGTGTACACATGTTTGTGCAGTTGAAAGATCAGGGCTTGGTTAAATTTTTTCCTGAGAAGTTTACTAAATGAGGGATTAACATTTAAAGCAAATATGCAGGTAGTATAGCCACAGCACTTTTAGTGCTTTTGTTCACCATTACAGTGTGTAGGAGAGTGTGTTCAAAATGAAAAACACACTTGTGCAACAAAATTATTTTTTCTATTGCAGTATTGATGCTACCTTCTCGGAGGGAAAAGGCAAGATGGTTAATGACGAGAGAGCCATTAAAGCGAATTGTTCCATGAGAGCAATAAATATAGACGGTAGTCATCATTTATGCTTGTTTGCAAAGCGGGACATAAGCTGTGGAAATGAACTAAGATACGATTATGGAGTGCCGGGTTTACCATGGAGGAAAAAAAAAAGAGGGGAGCAAGGAGACAAAGCAAACTTAACGCTGGATATCAACCAAAAGTCGTTGACTATGGATAGGATCGCCCACAAAGCAGATGCCGGGCAACATGGGCCAGCAGAGCTGCCAGAAATATTTTGTGATGGAAAAGGGCTTCCTGTCCAAGAAAAAAATGAAGAAAATGTAGGCACTGATGACAGTCACCAGTTTTCTTCTACACCTCTGTTAGATAAACAAGTAGGCAAGCCGGAAGATAAAGGAAAGCAGAGACAAGCTAAGCTTCCAGAAGAAGTTTGTGATGAGAAAGGGGTTCCAGCTCATGAAATACATGTAGAGAGTATAGTCACTGATGCCAGTCCCCACTTTTCTTCTACACATCTAGTAGATGAACAAGGAAGTAAGAACAAACACAGAAGCAAGCAGAGACCAGCTGAGCTACCAGAAATAAGCTGTCATGAGAAAGGGGTTCCAGCTCAAGGAATGAGTGTAGAAAGTGTAGTCGCTGATGCCAGTGCCCAGTTTTCTTCTACACCTCTAGTAGATGAACAAGGGGGTAAGAACAAACACAGAAGCAAGCAGAGACCAGCTGAGATACCAGAAATAAGCTGTTATAAGAAAGGGGTTCCTGCTCAAAGAATGAGTGTAGAAAGTGTAGTCACTGATGCCAGTGCCGAGTTTTCTTCTACACCTCTAGTAGATGAACAAGGAGGTTGTAAGAACAAATACAGAAGCAAGCAGAGACCAGCTGAGATACCAGAAATAACCTGTCATGAGAAAGGGGTTCCAGCTCAAAGAATGAGTGCAGAAAGTGAAGTCACTGATGCCAGTGCCCAGTATTCTTCTACACCTCTAGTAGATGAACAAGGAGGTAAGAACACACACAGAAGCAAGCAGAGACCCGCTAAAAAAACAGAAATAAGCTGTCATGAGAAAGGGGCTCTAGCCCAAGGAATAAATGTTGAAAATGACAGTCACAAGTTTTCATCTACACCACTGTTACATGAACAAAGAGGCAAGACTGAACATAGAAGCAAGCAGAGACCAGCTAAGCTGCCAGAAATAATCTGTGATGAGAAAGGGATTCCAGCTCAAGAAGTAAATGTAGAAAATGTAACTAATGACAGTCATCAATTTTCATGTACACCTCTGTTGGATGACAGTCATGCCATAGCATTGCTGTCCCAAATGTCAGCCAGTTTGAATGCTGTCATACCTTATGTGAATTCTCCTGCAGAGTCACCAGGTCCTTGCCAAGCTGAAATGGACATGGACATGGAAGAAGTTTTAGCATTAAATGTAGGTGAGATGGCTGTTCTAGACCTAAGTCCTTCTAGCCAATTTGTAAACAGCACCAACAAACTAGGGACTAATAGAGGATTATGTGAAAAGTCCCAAATGATGATGGTTTCATCTTCGCTGTTGGATGAAAATCATGCCAAAGAATCGCTGTCAGATAGTTGGAATGCAGACATAATACCTTGTGTGATTTCTCTTGACGACATACCAGGCCCTTCCAGCCAAACTGAACCAGACACTAATAGGGGAGATGGATCTGCATTAAATATAGAAGAGGTGTGTCCTCTGGACCTAAGTATGGAAGAGTACGTTTCTGACAGTTGCGACTCTGATGATGCACATGATCCTGACTATAGGAATTGTGATTATGATAGTGGCAGTGATACAGACACTTCCCAGAAAAGTATAGAAATCCCTCTGTTAAAGCCACAGGAGAGTGAGGCTAGTTGTGAAGTGACATCAACTACATCAACTGCTGAGAATCAGAAATATGTAAGGCCAAGGAGACCTTGTCCTTTCTGCGGAAAATTCCAGACAAGGCTCTCCCGACATATCACCTTGGTACACAAGACACTTAAAGAGGTAACAGAGGCGGTAAATGCCACCACAGAACAGGATCGACTGATTGCATTCTCGAGTATGAAGAAACTAGGCATTTTAAATGAAAACAAACAGCAAACAAAACAGGAGAATCCAGTGTACCAACAGGAACGTAAAAGCAGAACCTCCTCCAAAGTCGTCATGTGTGGTAATTGCTATGGTTTTTACCATTCACGGTTTTTAGGAAGGCATAAGAAAATGTGTTTGGGAGCTTGTGATTCAAAAGCAAGCATCCCGCTTTCAGTTTTTACACAGCTTGATGAGAACACAGATGGATTTGTGTCGGAAATCCTTGGTAAAATGAGGGATGACAGCATTGGATCAACCTGCAAGAATGATCCAGTTATCACTTTGGTTGGTAAAAGACTGTGGATGAAAAACCGACTCAAGCAAGACAAAAGGGCGGAAGTCCGGAAGCTAGTCATGATGTCAATGCGCCGTCTAGGCTCACTGTATCATGCCTTTCTCTCGCAGCAAGAGGAACTTGGTCCTATTGCAGATGACAAAAGTAAAGGAACTGCTGGTGACATGTTCATGAGGAATAACTTCAAATTTCTTGAACAGGCTATTCATGTATGCACCATAAGGGGAGATGGTAACAGCCTTGATGACCTGAAACATGGTCTCAAAACAGGGCTTTACTATTTGATTAAGAAAGCTTGCAAGTTCTTGAAAGGTACCTATCTAATCGAAGATGCAGATGACAAAGCAGAGGACATAGACAAATTCTTGAATGTCTTTGAATTGACTCATGATGCCTTATTTGGAGATGCTTCATATGCTATGTTCAAAGTGAGAAATGAGAAGCTGCGTAAGCCTGAAATCCTTCCTTTAAAAGAAGATGTCAGAAAGGTGAGGGAGTATACCATGGAACGCATGAGTAGCATGATAAATGACTCCTATGAAGTCTTTGACAGCCATGCTTTTGTAGAGCTCAGGGATCTAATCATTTGCAGATTGACTCTGTTTAATGCCAGGAGAGGGGGAGAGCCGTGCAGATTACGACTCACAGATTGGAAGGATGCTGAACAAAATGCCTGGGTAACAGAGGAAGAAATCCAGAAGCTGGAGAACCCACTGGACAGGCATCTGGCAAAGGACCTAAAAGTTGCATACCAGACTGGGAAAGGAAACAAACATCTTGTTCCTGTACTGATGCCGAAGGACACTATCATGCCCCTCAAAAAGATGGCTGATAAAATTACCAGATCAGAGGCAGGCATTTCTAGTACAAACACATACCTGTTCCCAAGTTCTCAAAAATCAGAGAACCATGTTTCTGGCTGGCATGCATTCAACCGAGTGTGTGAGAAAACTGACCTGGAAAGACCTGACCTTTTGACTGCTACTAAAAACAGGCATAGGATAAGCACCCTCTATGCTGGAATGGAAATACCAGAGTCTGAAAGGCGCTTTTTCTACGACCACATGGGCCATTCGAAGGACATGAACGCAGACATCTATCAAGCGCCTTTGGCACTTATGGAAGTTACCAAGGTGGGGCGATCACTCAACATAATTGATGGGCACTATGACAGTTGTTCAATCGAACATAGAGCGTCTTTACCTGGTAAGGTTTACCCCAAGATTTTGGGATAAATATTGCGATGAGATGTCTCACCATAATTTATCACCACTCACCCTCGGTGCTACTGCTAACCTTTCTTGTTTTGCAACCAAAATTTCACTAACATTATTTTTAGTTCATGTCCATCATCCATAAATCCCCCTTATCAAACAGAGAATTGATTTAAAGTGGAACTGACACCTGTTTCATATTAGTTTGGCTTTCTGATACATGTATACCATAAATAATACACTGTCCACATAGGATGGATTGCACATATTGAGTGCTATCATTTCACTGAACTGTAAATTTTTCATATCTTGCAGGTGCTTGTGATGGACAAACACCCAGGGAACAACGGCAGGGTGTGGCAGGTGAGGACTGAATCTTTCATTTTATAAATTTATACAGTATGAAGGTTTAAAACTCTTAGTACCAGTAGTTACTGCACCTTGTTGCTTCCCTGTACCTGATTGTGATATATATTGTGTCCACAATACCATGTAACATTACAGTAGGTCTAAATTATTCATTAGGTAAATATTACCCCCACACATGCAGGTTTGATTGTACAGGATGCTTCCATTCTACTGATGGTAGTGACATGTAGTGGTCATGAAACAATTATGCAGTATTGGAAAATACTGAATACTGATTATATTTTCATAATCTGCACGATTCCGAAAGCGATTATTTTTTAGTTTGGTAAATAAGGCCTGCATACTTCCAAACTATAGTGAATTCAAAGAATCTTGTGTGGGCTGTGCTATTTTACCAAGTACTTCTCTGCTTCTCTACAGCATTATTTCATTTTACTGTTGATCACAATATAGTCTTACGTACTCTATGTGAATATCATGTCTAAATTAATTTGCTCAAATGGTAGTTGTATTGGGTAATGTGGGAAAAGTGATCTCAACTAATAATCTGTATAGAATAACTGGTATGCCCTGCCTTTTTACTAATTCGGATACCGGTTATGCAATAATCTGCCACGATCCTGTAATATCAGGGTCATGACAGCTATATGTAAAATGTGGTCATGCCCACTCTCAGCTTGATAGATCTACTGGTTGTCAACCCAGTTGAGGCATGGATTTGGCACAAGGTGTCTTCATTTATAGCATTTTCATTGTACCCCTGAGCATGAAACATTAGAAATACTTTTATCAGAGTTCAATTCTTTCTAAACAAGGACTGTACCATCTTGAAGTGTTGGGTAGCTAATGGTTAATTCAACATGAACTGGGCACAATGTGCTGTCAGTGAACATTTACATTATATATTGCTTCATCTTTTCAAATATACATGCAACAATGTTCATACCTACAGCAGTATATAACTCAGCCATAAGATGACTTTATATGCTTTCTCCCAGCTTGGTATTATTTATGGTTGCAATAATTTTTATCAAAACCATTTGGAACTTTGAACTTGTTACAAGTTACAAGTAGCAAAGGTTATACTTGGTGATTGTTGTTCCCTTGTTCATTCATCCCCACAAAGTGAAGAAATTTATTTCATTGAAATAGTAAAGGAAACATTACATACACAGCTGATCAATTAGGGGTAATATATTGCTCACAACTGCTACAGACAACTGATGGACAGGGGTGATAGCATATGCCCATTGTATACCTGTTGTAAGAGACGACCACCGCCAGTAAACATGTGCATGCTTTATATACTCACTGAAGACCAAGGACAGGATGATTGGCAGGGTTCATCCATTTATAATAATATCATGATAAAACTGTTAAAAGTTACTTTAATTCTGCCAGTGTATATCAGGGATATTGTTCACCCTTCACTATGTAGCATTAGGAGTACATACGTTAAAGTAATAGAATAATTATGCAAATGAGATCCTATCCACTCTCAGACTGAAATAGTTTTCCCTAAAGAGAAGTCAAATATCTGTACTGATTAGATTCTACTATAGCTAGTGTACATTCCCCACTTAGCACCAATACCACAAGTCTACCTGAGGTATCCATTAACAAGCGCCTGTTTCACCTATCCCTTGCACCCAACTGGGCCCCGCGCATGGCTCATTTTAGTATCAATCATTCTGTATGATGGATCGCATGGTTTGATCGAGTATATACACGGCTGTTATGCACATTTTCTCATAATAAACTGTTTTATATATTGAAGACACTACATACATCACACATCTTTTGACGTCATATGTTTCTAACCTTCCATCCAACTAGTGTACCCCATTATCAGTACATGTTTTTGTAAATTTTGAATTTTTTTTAAATAGGTCGGGCGTCAACTGAGGTGAAACACCTGCAAAAACTTATGCCGAGGCCAGATGAAGTTGAATCTTGGTGTGTGGGTTTTACTAGTAACAAGGACAGTTAAGGGAGGAGTCTGAGCAGGTTTTTTTTTATTGAGAAAGGAGTTTATGTTAGAATTGTTGTATTTTTATGCTTTTGCTTGTGAACATGTCAACTCAATCATGCCTTATCATTGTGTCATTTTTTAACAGCTGTATCATTTATGATCTTGTACTTCTAATGCAGACGGAGGCTCACACAAGGCAAGAAAACGACAGAAGAGACAAATAGGTAACTCCTTTAGTTTCTATTAAGTAACTTAACTAGTTATATGCGTGTTTGCTTGTCATCCTTGGTATACTGGAGGCAGCAACTCTTTTTCCCTTTCATGACTTGGATGATGAGCTCCTTTAGGCTGTCGATTTGTGGCTAAGCTTGGTTGTTGCTCAGTTGTTTTTGTGCTTTTCAAATAGTCATGAGCTTTTATTCAAATTTATTGCAAGTAATCGTGGTTTTTGTCACAAGTTATTGCATGTTTAATTTTAACTAAGCACCCAACAACTTGAGTGTATCTTTTGAAGGCAAGAAAATCAAATTCTGTGGGAGTGAGTAGTCATCAAGTAAGGACTGGTGTTTTCAGTGTGGGTAGAATTAACTATCAAGGGATGACATGATTTCATACTTTCGTTAAATAACAGATCTTCCTGCTGCAGTGAGCTCAAGGAAGGACATACAGTGGTCGCAACCTGAAACGGACCTGGTCATCAACGAGTACGGGAAATACATACGAGGAGAGACTGGCAACAAACTTCCAAGTAAGAAAAGTCTTAACAATCAAATATGCTTTAACACTTCCTGACAAGGGTTCAGCACCTCTTGGTTTGTCCTTTTAGGCCAGGTGAAACTAATACTAATTTGTTGTTCTAATTTCTTGGGAGTGATATTTGAGCTCTTTTTTTTGGATATCTGTTCTTGGATGTAAGGTATACATATCAACACAGCAGCATTATTTAAATCATATATATTATTAGAGGTTGTTATCAAATAGCTTTTTTCAACTTTTCTGTTATGAAATAGAAAAATGTATGTTGTGAATTAATGAGAATGATTGTGTTTAGTAG
>JAAAKB020010101.1:0-15120 GCA_010014835.2 Apostichopus leukothele
TAACGCATGGTTCTATTTCATAGCGTGCAATAGAGCGGATTTTGCATGCAATCGACGAGCAATTGACCAATCAAATGACCAGAATATAATTAGGTGTTGTATAATAACCATTAATGGCTTCACTTTACCTTTGTACATAGAGCATAAAGTGTGCTCTAGAAGGTAGCTAAGAACTCTGATTTCACCCTTAAATGCACCAAATAGATTGCTAGCATGAAGCAGAACAGAATCGACTCTCGATTAATTATTTAATGTTTATCATATATTATTCTTTTAGAACCAGCTTTTGGATGAATTTGGAATATCTCTTTCAATCTAGAAGATAGCTGGGCCTTGAGCTGCCTACATCATGATAACTGCAGCTGTTGCAAGTATGCAAGGTAAGTTAGTGGTTTACAATTTTTATAGTATATTTTTACATATATACTGGTACTACAGGGTATAACCTTGTATTTACTTTATTTTGGGAAACCTTTTTAATAGACAACTAGAGAATGTAGTAGTGTAATTTTGTTATGATATAATTACTACATAATTATAAATAATAATTGATATATAATTTGCAGAGCTGGTACATTTTTTCTATTCTGCGATGCAAAACGGCTAGAACTTTCTCACTATCCACTGTAGTGCATGATCCATTTGTTTAGGGTGAATAAAATGCTAATTACAGAAGTGGAAAATGTGAAAGAAATGGATATTTCAGTTGGTTTTGATTACCCAAGTATGCCTGTATCACTCCTAAACTTCACATCCAGAAATCTTCATTCACATGGAACTATTCTTAGAGTACTGTGTATCAAGAATGGCATGTTAGGAAGAATGCAACAAATCTTGTCCATAGTGAAGGGGTCAATTAAAACAAAAACTATGAAACGTTCTGTGTCATGTGAGCCTCCTCTTTTATTAATCATCAGCTTTAATGAACCAATATCATTCAGCATCCGTTCGATGCCAATATATGCACCTCATGGTAAATGGTACATGTTGGTGCCAAAAACTTTAAAACTTACAGTCATGGTCCATCTTTATTCTCCTAAATTTGGTTCTGGCTCTTGATTGTTAAGGTTGGCAGTCCAATGGTCTATCTTTATTCTCCTAAATTTGTTTCTGGCTCTTGATTGTTCAGGTTGGCAGTACTATTAGTTATTCATCATCCCAGTGATGCTGAGATGAAAATCTTTGGCAGTACTGTCCTGGACTGAATGACCGGACTGGGGTAACATAATTATACTTAATACTGAGTCTGCAAAATTTAACACTCTGTCAAATGACAAAGCCACACAATCAATGCAAGTGATAAAGCAGATTATAATCATTTGTTGGGTTCACCTGCCAAAAATTTAACAAAATTCTAAAGTCTGAGAGTAGCATTGTTGCACTATTTAAAGCATTGTTTTTACAATGGAACAATTAGAGGGTCACGTTAGTGATAATTAATGGCACTAATTTCCATGTCATTTTGGCATTTCCTTTTTATAATTCTACCTTGTTTGTCTTAAAACGTGAAAAGAAGAGAAGGTAAAGAAAAGTGAGGAGAACGTAGTTTATCCGGCTGTGGTGATTTTCTTCATCATTTACTTCTATGAAGACATCATGATCATAATTGCTACAGCATTGTGCATAGTAGCTTAAAGGTCCTCAGTATGGACCCCAAGTCTGCTAGAAAGTCAAATTATGGTCAGCATTAAGGCCAAAATTTAAACAGCAGTTTTCTGCCTCTGTAAAAGTAGTTATTCGTCCTGAGATATTGAATTATCTATTTTAGTAATTCTAAATGCAGCTAGGAATAATTTGAAGCATCAGAGTTGCTGAGAAAGTTCCTTTGAAAATTGTAGCAATTTTTAGCTTGCTTAAATTTGGGGTCAATACGAATGACCGAATAAGCTCAGGAGTTTGCTGATGATTCTAAAAATAATTTCAGCTGTGTCTTTGAATTCAACTTCAAGAGGTATTACTCTCTCTCCCTATATACAGTAATCACAAAATGTCTAAGAAAATTCATGATTTTGCATGGTGGCCAAAATGGAAGAAAACTTAAGAACTGGGAAAGTGCATTGCTGTGTAAGAAATGTGTAACTTAATAATTGGTGACTTTTATTTTAAAAGTAGGATATATGTGTCATGCAAAATATTTTCACACTGGTTATGATAAAAATAGACTGAGTGCTTTACTATTTGCCTTCATTCACATTTTAATTGGGAAAAGGTGGTTTTCCTGAAAACTAACCGGACACATCAAAACAAGGATATGGTGAGTGGTTGGAAATGAAGCACTGTATATACATTTGGTAGGAACCTGTGGGTGTACTTTTATAATTACTGTTGAAATGAGATTATTGCCCCACACAGATGATAGATGAGTATTAACTTGAGATGTATGGAGAGTACAATCTGTCATTGAGAGTAGCATAGTAGGTAACGCTGGATATTTAATGTACTTAAAAGCAATTGTTTGTGTATTCACTTAATTATTCGCTGATTCGCTGGTTTTGATCTGCGTAAAAAAACCTGCAAATAACAACCATAGTACATGGATTTACACAAATGTAATGCTGTGACAACATCACTGACCTCTGTGAAAGTTAAATAAGTGCCAAATGCATAAATTGATAGGTTTGAAAGTGTAATTAGTATACTCTTAATATATGCAACACACATTTCTACTCTAATTTGAGACAATACCTTACTTGTTTTCCACCTCAGACACAGCCAAATTAGCAAATATTTCATGGTTTCCTTCAGTTGTTTAGGTTAAGTCTTGGCTAATGGTGTTGACAATGATAACCTCCTGAAGCATTCCAAAAAACAAAACTTTGGGACTTTTAATGTATACACTGTGAAGGTGTTTAAATGTTCAATGTCAAATTTTTTGGAATTTTGACAAAAGGATGAATTGATCATTTGATCACATATAGATAATTTGCAATAATTCTTCAAAGTTTTCTCAGTCCAGCATTTGACAGCAAATATTATAGCAATTTCTCTGAAAATGTTTGAAATGATATATTATATAGAACGACTTTTATCACTCTAATAATTTTAAACAATGTTAAAATGATAAATGAAATGCTCATTTTATAATGGTTTTTTGGGCAAAATGTCAAGTGTAACTATCCACTTGAGAGTTATTAATGTGATTGTGTAACTGGAAAAAAGTGATGCTGCTATTTATTTATCTATAATTTGAGACATTCCTTGAACATATTACCAATTTTTGTAGAAATTTGTAGAAGTTGTGTGTATCTTTTTGAACATTTTGTGGTGGATTAACATTTTCATATCAAACAAATAATGATAACATAAATATTTATTAAATTTGGTGTAATTTGCATGATATTTTAGTCATTTAGGTAATTTTTTGTTATTGCTGTGTCTTATTTAAATCTTTGTGGTTGAAACTATTCTTTCTCCAAACATGAAAGATATAAATAAACCTAAAAGCATGCCTAGTTACTGATCATTATTTGGTGGGCTTTCTTGTATGAAAACTAATTAATTTTTTCCCCATTGACTTTTAGTCATTCTGTACTGTCCTGCATTTATGTAATTTATAGTAAAGCCTTTGTTGACAAAGCCAAAACTTTGGTTACTAATTGAACAAGTAAAGCCAACAAACTATCTTACAATGGAACAATGTAAGTTAGAATAGAAATGTTTGTGCCATATCCAACAATGTCAGATAACTCATATTATACATAAATTTTCATTTTCCTCGCAGCTCGAAAATTAAACTACGTTGAAGTAGAAATTGTACCAAAGCCTTCCACAGGGTGAGCACATTTTCTTCAACACCATTGTTCTGTTTCTTACGGTGACTTAATAGGGACATAGGAAAGAAAAGAAAATTCAGATTCAAGGACAACATTTTGTGACAAAAAGTAAATATTTAGAGATAAAAAGCAAAAATTTGACTTATGAGGTCCAAAAAAATTGGTCAAAATTTTGAGATTAAAAATCAAAATTTTGAGATAAAAAGCCAAATTTTGAGATAAAAAGTCAAAAGTTTGAGATTTTGGGATTTTTTTCCCTATGACCCTATTAAGCCATTGTAGTTTCTGAATTGTCTCTCATAATTGTTATTTGTTGTTTGTTTCTCTGTCTATGCATTAGAAGTTGGCTTGGGCAAGCATCCTGGCCCAGCACATGTGTGAAACCATTTCTTTGCATATGAGTATTGGTTGGTTTTAATGACAGACTTTCTTTGCTGCTTGAATTATGAGGATAACATGCATTCTAACATTTTCCAGTAATACTGGGTCTTTAATACACATTATACTTTGATTCAACAATGTTAATTTATATCGGGATTATATAATATTTTTTAATTTTTATTTAAGACACCCACTAAAAAAATGTCTTTTTACCCATTATAGTGAAATACATGATGACCAGCTCTTTACTACTATACCTTAGTGTTAAAAATTCTTTTTCAGCTTTCATATTCTGGCTCAAATGTAACCTTCGGATATAAAGTTTATAATCTTTATTAGATTTGTTTAAAGAACTTAAAAATAACAAGAATTCCACAGGAAATTTCGTGTTGACAACAATTAACAACAAAGTATTAAATAAAAAGTTGAATTGTATAAAGTGCATTTACCTGCAGATCATAGCAGCCCTCCATGATACATTTCTGAGAATTGAATGAGTATATTAATAAAAACTTGGCATGAACAAAGACTTAAATTGATTCAATAAATGACAGCAGCTCACAGTTTATATTAATTACATATATCTAGAACATGGAAACCAATTACTGTATGTATAGGGGTCATTCCACAGGTTAAAGGATCAATTTTGTGAGAAGTTTGGTGTCCATGTTAACCAAGGAAACTGTATATTAGTAATGAAGTTTATGTCTGCGGCATGGTCCAAACCAGACTTGAAGTACAACAGCTAGGGTTAGTTGTACTTATAATTAGTCAATTAAATTACGATTGTTTTATAAAACACAGATTGACTTAAGCACAGGGTAATAGTGCAAAGAAAATTGTCAAATATTCGACTAGCCTGATTGACCCATGCATATGAGACTAATCCTGAGGAATTGTTTGCTGTTATAACCTTGTGGATAATTATATCAATATGAGTTATTGTACTTTGTTGAGTTTCAAGATAGCTAGGTTCCTTCATCAAACTTTAGATTCAATAGTCTGCTTACTTAATTATACCATGGATCTATAAATAGCTCCATGCTTATACACATTCAATAGCCTACTTACTTTTACACATTCTCTTACACAGGCTCTCTAGTGGATAAGCAGTTTGCTAACAGTTTTATTTTTTTAAATGTTTTTTGCTTTCTTTTTTGGTAGCTTTTATAGCAAGTAGTAGCCTACTATTATCACAGGAAGTGTAAGTACATGAAGAGCCTGTAATTAACTTGCCTACTATCAATTAGCAATACAGCCAATAAGTTGTGAAAGAATGATAAATTATTTACTTTACAAAAATTAATCTTTCTGAAGCATTTCTTTCAAAAGATTGCTTTAGACATCAAATTCTGACTAGGTTGTACTATGGCATCAAAAAGGCCTTCCAAAGTTATGGACAATTTAGCAGAAGTTTAAAATCGTTTTGACCATCAAGTCCAAGCAACGAATAACTAGGTCGATCTAGGGTTGAGTATAGGTCAGTGTGAACACTCACCTTCACTCACAAATTAATTAACATTGCTATTGGTCATAGGTGAAATAGAGGCCAAGGTGATATGGAATTTATGTTAATAAGATGAACGGGTGTATGGAGTATTGAATATTCATAATGTAATATCCAACGTGACCAGAATTAATTAGAGTAGAAGACCTACTAGTTTTACAGGCACTATAGTGTGGTACAATGTACTTTTGATCTGTATTGGTCATTTAATGCCGACTTGACCAAATTTGTGCTACTTAATTGACCGTCATGAGTATATCCAACTGTTATTCCAACACTAAGTATCTAAAAGTTGTAGGGTATGCAGGGTTGTATAATTTTGTCACACATTTAATTGTATTAACTTGTCTGCGGTTCCTCTCCATTTAAAGGGTGTACCATAGCTATGATATAGTAAAGTTTTCCTTTTATCCAGGGCAGATTTTAATAGGTGTCCGGTTGTCAAAGAAGATCAAATTTCTGTTTGGAGAACCCAAATCAGCTTTGGAGGTCGTCTGTCGAACGACTAGATCGCATTAAATTTAATGAATACCTGCAAATAGGTAAAATGATGAATTGATATGACCCGCCGTCACTTTGGAGATACCAAAATAAAACTAAAATAGTATAACTAAAATAATAAAACTAAAATAGTATAACTAAAATAATAAAACTAAAATAGTGGTACTAGGCCTATATGATTCATCTGAATGGGAGTTTTTGCTGACAGAATTTTATTGTCGGCATAATTTTGTCCTTGAACATGATTTTTTACTATTTGACTCACATTTAGTGCATTATTAAACCAGCAAAGATTTGTACTTAGTTTTAGCTCTATGCCGATAACCAACAGGATATATGTATGTGTTGCAGTTCTCACTCAGGCCAAGCCGTAGCAAACAAGATGCAAGCTTAAATTATATGTGTGTGTTTATATACCAGTTGTAAAATACAGCACTGTACACAAAAATAGCTCATGCAAGATTGACATCCGTGCATTCAGCGAGTGTTTTGCACGGCCCTATATGAATTCAATATCTTTTTGAATCCAAATTATCTTTAATTTACAATATTTCATGAGTTTTGAGAGAATTAACTATTATAACTATCTCGACATAAGATGGAATGAGGTTTAATTGTGTCTCTGGTTGTTCTTATCTATTTTACATTGTAGTTGGAAAAATTGAAAATGATTTTATTTGCATTTCGCTAAACCTGTCACTTTTCTTTTTTTCCGTTACCGACAGAAAGAAGGGCGAAAAACCTTTCATTCATATCACGGATGTCAGCGTTCAATACAGTACCATCATATTTCCGGAGAGGGATGGGAAGTATGTTCGACTTTCATTTTGTTCTAAATATGTCGAAGAGAAAGTTTGAAAATAATACTACGAAACTGTAATGGTTTTTGTAGAGTCTGTAATACTTTAAAACTCAGTAAAAATCATAATAATGACTTGTAAAAGTTCAACAGAGGATCACTGACAAAGTAGGTCCTGTGGATAACATATACTATCAATCAATCGCCAAAATATCCATAAAATGTTGCAAATAATTTCTTCTCTCAGGTTTGCTAGAATGATCAATTTATACAGCACAAAATTACCGTAAATGTCTTAAAACTTTTAAAGACACCATCACTGTAAAAGAATGGTTGGTGGTCAGCTATAGGATAGGATGCATGTCCAATCATTTCAAGGAAACTTTTTTGGGGGCAAAATGTGTGTAGTTTAAACCCAACAGCAGGAGGAGTTCTCATTCCCCACCTCTTTCTCTTTGCCCCAATTACCCAATTAAATGTAGACTTGAAGACTAGAAGTTGTCTGGTTAGATATGCTGCAGTAGATTTAATAGTTGGATGAATTTGTAGAGTTGAGGAAGCACGTGAAATAATCTCAACAAATTTTAAGGTTGAACATTCTTAGATGATGGTAGGAGGTGCAATAAGGGATTCCATTTACTGCTGTTGGCTGCTTCTCCCTCCCCACTTAATTGCTCCTCCCCACTTCCCCCTACCCTCGTTGAGGCCTTCCACCACATTAGGTTAATATAACAGTGAGATATTTGTATGTGGCATTGTTTTTTTCATATTTTTTTTTCACCAACATAGAAACATATTGAGTAATACTATTGTAGTGCAAGCAGGATATCCAATGTCTGCAACTATAAATGTTTGAGTTTGACAACTGTACCAGCTAGAGGGCTCGATCCATGTAGCATTTACCCATTGGTCTAGAAACCATTTAAACATTTTAACCGTAAACGAACTGTAACCGTATTTAAACATGATTAACAATTTTATGAATTTTGAACTGAGTACTATATTTTGATTTGTTTTTGCAGGGGAACTCCTCACAACTCTATTGTAGCTGACGATCCTCTACAAGTCTCCTGTGGCATTCAAGAATTTGAAGAAGGCGCCCAGGATGTTCCTCCTAATTTACCCATGAGAGACGACCAACGCAGTGAGTGCAAGGTAGGAGCTTGCAATGTCTTTTCTCTCCTCTAAGGTTTAATTTTTTTATTAGGGAAAATAGCTTCTTTAACTTTGAAATTCTGGGAACTTTTATGCACTTTATCGTAGACCCACAAAAAGATCGAAACAATACTTAAGAGAATGAACTAAACAATTGTTATGTTGATTTGTACATAAGTACAAACCCTCAGTCAAGTAATTCAGTTTGAAGTAACAATTCGAGTTACTGAAAATATATATGTGTATATATGTATATGTATGTATATATATATATATATTGATATATATATAGATATATTTTCATCTTGTTGTATCTGACTTGGTCCTGAGAGTATCAATAGATCACATGTGACATTTCAGGAAATTTGTTTGACAAGTTTCATAAAATCAAAAACTTTTTTATGATGAAAGATTTGCAAGTAGTTTAGTCTGTAATGGTGTTTGACTGCTGTATGGGGCCATAAAAATCTATAAATTTTAATTGACAAGTCTTCTGCTTACAAATGTATCACCAACTATGAAACAAGTCTGATTTATATTACATGGAAGATATTTGGGGATATTGTAAGGCAGATCGGTGTAGATAAAATTATTTTTTTGATGAAAGACATGAACCAGAGTGTTACATCTGTACAACTGCCCAAGTGTCACCTATCTCTCAGTAAACCAAGGGTAAATAAAAATGCCGCAAGGAGATTTTTCAAAGGACCAAAACTTGTGACTTGCGGGTCTCATTCAGTGTCATATATCTGATCACCCAACTCACTCACCCAGAATAATTTTTGTTCAAGTTTTCTTGACACAAAGTGACCTCTCCTAGATTGGATGGCGAGGTGCGACTGTGTCATTTACGTCGACCTATTAAGGTCACGCGGAGAGCCCGCAGTTGGTGTAATTGGAACAGGATTTTACTATTGAGTTGAAAGGAAGTAACTAATTAGTGAAGCCTTGTAAGGAATGAATTTGTTTTCTGTTGGATTAATATGTTGAGTTTCAAGATGTTTCGCTCCCATGATCTTGAAGCATGCATGGCGTTATCGAACTAGTTACTTAATCAGATGCATCGTACTAAAATAATGGAGCGAACCATAGATCTTCTTTCAGACGACTGATGGAGGGTATTAGGTGTCTTATATGGAATACACAAATGACTTTTTAGATCATTTTAACTTTTCAATGAAGAGATAAATGTACCTTGGACACTTACAATAAAGAATTAGATAAACTGTAACTTTTAGAAAACAAATACTAAAATCTGAAAATATGGCAAATAACACTCGATTATGTAATAATTTAAGAAACAAGAAAGGAAGAGGAAAATATAAAGCAAAAAAGATGAAAACAGTCATTTTCAAGAAGTATCCTCGCATTTTTAACGAATGATTTGCATTTTGCAAATTTGCAAATTTTTCAAAACTAATTTAGATACTGATTGAACATTGAACATTCATTTGAACAAAAAATGTTCTCTTCTTACCCCTCTCAAGAAACACTCTGGGACAGCTACCCCACCGAGAAGACGGAGGTCCCATTCATCTCCCCACACACCGAGAGGCAAGAAAATCTCCTCCTCGGAGAGATGCGAGCAGATTGAAGAATGTAACAGTAACGAGAACTATAAGACCAGAACCCTCCCTTCTGCCGAAGCACCATGGCACGACGACGTGTTTATGGTAGAAATCCCTAAGAATGAGGAAACCCAGGAGAAAATGGCCGCTGAAAGAGTCAAGCAGGATACGCCGACGAGGAAAATGAAGAAGTTTTTCAGAACGGGCCGACATGTCTCAGACCTTGGCGCGACGCAGGACATCTTGCAAGCGGTGCAGGCTATGCAGAAGAAAGTCCGACGCAAGTCCTCTGGGGAGAGCGGGGACAGTAGCAGTGACCTGGGCTATTCTTCCAATAGTCATGAGTGTGGTTCGGTAGGTGCCCCTGGAAGTGTTCCTAGTCACCAAGAAACCGTTCCGACCTCCCTGAGGAACCCACCCCCTATCCCAGGTAGCATGAGAAACACCGAGTTGGAAAAGGCCATGACTAGACGTAAGCTCTCGAAGCAGAATTCGATAGACCAGAAGAAGTTGAAGGTGGAAAAGAAAGACGTCTGTTCCCCGGTCGTGAGCGAGACGAAACAGAGGACAAAATTCCTGCAGATTTTTCCGACGATGAAATTTGGTAAATTTGGTGGCAGTTCATCAAAGTCAAAGGAAGCCAAACAGGAGGCAAAGAATCAGCAGATAAAGAAACCGGTGCCACTTCCAAGGTACAACAAGAACCTCCCAAGCCCCTCGAATAGCTGTTCCGAGAGCCTGGACTCTACCGATCAAACCCCAGAGACCATCCTCTGCGAGTCACGAGTGCAGGAGGATACCAGAGGGTCAGAGGTCGAAGCCGAGACCTACGTGAACGTAGTCTTTCAACAACGGCAAGACGGTCATAACTATGAAAACGTCAACCTAGAGGTTTGTACCAATTGTAGGCATTCAGTGATATAAGACAAATGAAGAAAGTTATGCTACAGTGGTGTGCCCAAAGGGAGGGTGGGGCAGGGGATATGGGGCCCACAACTCCCCCGTCAATCGGGGAGAAAATGGGCGAACTAGGGCATACTTTGCATTCAGTCAGGAAAGAATTACATGGTTACAAGCCGCTTTTTTTGCAACCTCACAGGCTCACCCTATGTATTTATTGGAATAAACTTGCATTTAGAGCTATATGAATGAAGTTGTAATTTATAGTTTAAATATGACTCAGAATACACCATTTGACCTAAATTTTTTCTGGGAAGTCAGTCTATAAGGTTTAGATATATTTAGAATGATCATAGATCCCCTTGCAGTTAATGCATTTAAATTACGTTGGTGATCTGCTTGGTCATGTTAAACTTGCAAGATATATCTTGGAATCACTAAGATAATGCCGTTTCATTGGGTTTTGTCTAATTGAAGTCAGAAGTTCATTACTTAAATGATTTTCATTTTTTTAAATTAACTATATGACCAATATTATTAAAAAATACTATTTGCAGGTTAGTCCACTGAGCAGGCTTTTCGGTTGTATTTATGCAATCCATGGGCAAAATTTTACAGAAACTTTTAGTAAACTTGATTCTTGATGACTCCTGAATCATTTATGACGGTCTTTGAAAGAAATAGGTAGATGACATTAACCCCTACATGCATGCAGTCATTTAACAAGAATAGTAGCTAAATAGACAAAAAAACTGGTCTCAAGGAGATTTTCATCCAGAGAAAATCATATCTGTGAAATTTAGATTGTGCGTACATTCAATTGGTTGACAGCAAATGGCCTACTTTCATGTACTAATTTTTAACAGACTTTGAAATGTATACGTTTTCTGTTGATCAGCTAGTAAACCAAATTAGTCCCGAAACTAGAACATAATCATTCTAACCCTTGAAAACTAAGGTTAGCCATGATTTATCTGTTAAATAGTTGCACACAACTGAGTTCCGAAGCTCGCAACAGTCATAGCCTATCAGCCAATGAGTAACTTTCAGTTTCCTGTTCCATGCGATAATTTAAATATCTAACAGTGGATTGGATAAGATTGACCAGGTGACATACAGTAGCATTAAACAATGCAAAAAACACAAAGAATCTGGAGCCTTGATTCACTCGTATGATTAGATGCACTGAGCAGATTGAAATGATGGATTGACCAGCGGCACTTCACGTGCCTGCCTGTCTCTCCACCCTCCACTCCCAACCCCTCCCCCCCTCCCCCAACCACTGTTCGCCAGGCACTCCTGGAAGCTCTTCTAAAAACTTCAAAAGATGAATATTTTACCATTGCTTCCATTCTTAACCCTATATACAAAGTGAGACATTTGTTGGCCCTCAGCATGTAAGCTTTATACATTGGTTATGCACCCTTTGCATGCTTCTGTGAGTCCACCATTTCTACAAAATTCCTGACAATAATGCCACAGATCAATGAAGTTGATGATTCTGTTGGGATTTCCAAGAGAGTAAATTGATGTCATCAGTGACCCTATGAGGTGGCCTTCCTGATCTTGTACCCGTGTCCTGTCGATGACATCCGTGCCAACGTAAACTGACAGCACTTGGATGTGTTGCCAAAACAAAGATCTGAACTTTTTTGGCAACAGTTTTGCATGTATTTCTCTCTTGGTTGCTAGGAGCCTAGGGTCACATCCGGCCACGGTGATCACCGAATCATATAGTACAACTGTCGTGTTTAATGACAAATTGGCAAGTTCTTCAAAAGAGTTTTATCTGGGTCGATAATTCCCGCCTGTCGTTTGAACTTTACTTGCAAGTTATTTATCCTACTACGTCACTGATATATGAAAACAAACTTGATTTCTTGATTGAAAGTTCCATTTTTTTTTTTTTTTGGCCTAGGTAGTTCTTGGGTTTAATCGTTTTCATTAATAACATTCTTCCATTTTAAATGTGTTTTTTTTTTTAGGAGAAGAGTTCGTTGGATCATAATCTGCAACATTTCACGAGCGCAGAGTCTTACCATCACTCCCGACCACTTCCTGCACCTCGCTTAAACACCCCACATCCACCCATCAAGGACCATAAGGCGACCCCTCCCGATCAGAAAGAGGACATACTATCTCCCAGTCCAAAGAAACGGGATCTGGATAGTCCTCGGCAAACTGGATACGAGACGGTCTCCTATAAGCCTCCTTGCTTGCAGCTCTACAACGAGGGTTTCTTTCCCAAGCACGTTGGCTCCTCGTTCGAGGAAGACGAGACCACAGGAAGTAACGAAGAATACCAATCGTCTTGCGACGAAGAGGCGACGACAAGGAAGAGAGAAATTGAGCTTCTCAGTTTAGCCTTGAAACAGGATCTCTCTCTGTCCAAAGAGAAGAGAATCAAATGTGACCCGCCCCCCAAGCGTAACTCGGACGGAAGTGTCCGAAGCGTACCGGAGGGATGGGGTAGCGGCGAGTACGCCGTATTCAAACAGCCGGAGAAGGAGGAGCATCGCAGCTTCCACCATAAGCACATCCGTTCCCACAGTAGCGGAGGTCAATTGGTCCTATTCAACAGCAACATCACGGTCCTTCACACGGGAGAGAAAATCAACCAGAAGTGAGGAGACAAAGGTGAGATCCGTTCAGCGGATATGTTCCCGATCGTCAAGATGGATACTTTCAAACCTACTACCCAGAACAGTCCGCCACACCACCACGGGCGGGAGCCGAAGAGGGTGCCTAGGACGACACACGAACACGTCACTCTCGGTCAGCATGTGCATTCCAGCTTGCATTCCAGTCCGTTGGGAGGGAGTCCCAAGGAGAAAGAGCTGCTGAAATATAAGTACCTGGATGATGTGCCATCTTTACAAAGAAGTCCCCAAGCTGGGTCACCCAGTAGGCAGGGCCAAACTCCCGATGTACCATGTTTACAAAGAAGTCCCCAAGCTGGGTCACTTAGTACACAGGGCCAAAATCCTGATGTGCCATGTTTACCAAGAAGTCCCCAAGCTGGGTCACCCAGTACACAGGGCCAAACTCCCTGGTGGGATGATAACGTTGAAGAGGACCAACTGGAAGAGAAACCGATCCCTAGTTACAGTAAGCTTCGTTTCTGTTTAATTCATTCGAAAGAATTCAATTTTTCAATGTGTTTAGGTAACTTGAGTGTCCCATCAATCGTCATAACCTGTTTTCTCTACTTTTAATTGTATTATCATTTAGTCTGCCCACTACAAATTCAGGCATATATAAAAATAAAAAAATGGCATTATGCAGTAATTGATAAGCAGTCTGTTTTTTTTTAATGTTTTTTGTTGTTGTAAAAACCAGTTTAACTACTGATTGTTTGAAATTGCTTAGTTACCGTTCTAGCTCATTTTCTTCCTCACATGCTGTCATTTGTTCATCTATATGCCTTAATTTAAATCCTCTTTAATTAAACTCTTTCCTTAAATGCCTTAAATTTCTTCTTTTAATGAGTTTTGAAATCATTTTCAGATGCATTGTACCTACTAATTTATTTCCTTTTTTTTAAAGTCTCTATTTTCTGTGTTTTTAATTAATTCCTTTGTTATTCCAAACACAGTTAATCAACCCTGGTACTACGGAAAGCTCTTGAGACAGGAATGTGACTACCTGATGATATCAAAAGGAAACCCATGTCAGTATCTAGTCAGAGATAGCTCTCATAGGGTATGTACAGTATACGAACAACAAGCTACGACTCTGTAGGTCTTTTAATAACCGGGGGGAGGGGGTAGAGGACCCCAGTGAAATGGTTATTGACAAAAATTTTAAGCTTTTGAGCGTTTTGTAGGGTAAATGATCTAAACAAAAAACCTTATGTGCCGTGATTGTATATAAACAAAAACATGGGTGTATTTATTATGTACTTTAACGCACAGCTCGTTCATAAGCAAATTGAAATGAAATGCATTTTGTCAATGCACTTATGCTATGCAAAATTTCCACCAAGATGCCAAGAATATGTTTCTCTATTATTTAAAGTCATTCACTCTGCAATATCTGAACCTTTTTTAACAGATGTTTTTACAGAATGTGTTTAATGTCATTTAAGATATATATAATATTTATTTATAAATAGAAAATAGGAAATTTGGAAGAACATTTCAGTGCAGTATAAGGGCCCTGTTTCTGTATCACTATTTTTTGTTCGGTGAGAGAGAGATAGAAGAAGACAGAGTGAGATAGAGAAAGAGAGACACTTTTAAGGCAAATTTGATGGAAAAAGTTTTTATTGCTCCACGTACAGTACCCATGCACACCATTAAGTTTTAGAACTAATGTGTGGAACTTTTTCTGTATGTATATGTTAAAATGCAACTTAATTGTGGTTGTTTTTTCATTTGAAAGGATAAACTAGGCAAGGTTTCTTTAATAATCTGTAGGTTTATTGACATATGAAGGACCTCCATAATAATAATAATAGTCAGCAGTTATTTTTACGACGCTTAAGCGACCACAAATGTGGGAGAAGCCCGCAAGGGCTTATGGATTACAACTTAC
>JAAAKB020010211.1:0-15108 GCA_010014835.2 Apostichopus leukothele
ATATATATATATATATATATATCGCATCATGTGGTGTTATATATCGTAACGAGTGATTTAATTGCACTTTATCTTTAATTTAACGGTCCTAAATAGGATGCCACTACGTCGCGGCAAATTAAACTTAAAATGTAGTTTTAATAACATCATATTGACTGATAAAACAACGATAATGTTTACATATGGATGTACTTTGACTTAGTTACGTCTTCATTAGGCTATAATTCGTTGACCCTTTCATAGCTTTCAATAAAAGGCTTCGTTCTTGTTAACGATCCAGAACAGTCTACAAATCCAAATATAGAAGTGTATCCTGTTTGTTTTAGGTTATCGGGCAAAATGGTCAAACAGTCTGTCAACTGTATTATGTTCGGGATTATTCGAGGTCAGTTAGTGGTGCCATGTATAGCTAGACCAATTTTCGAACCCCAATGAGACATTAAAGGAGAGTCAAATGTGTGTGTACACTGAAGCAACTATCGACCAATAGAGCAACCTATACACATACATCGGTGACCGTTCGAAATGTTAATAGTTTGCCGACAGGATATGAACTACCCAATCAACAAGTTATTTCATAAGTACTTCATAGGTAACACTTTCGGTATTGGTGGTAATGTCCTACGCGGAAAATGGGCAGTAATAACCTGGTTGTAGTCTTAACTTCTATAAGCAACAGGAGAGTTTGGTAGGCTACAACAGCATACAATTAAAAAACGAATTTTATGCATGTTTCTCATTTCGTCTCAAACCGTGCATTTCTTTTCCATAAATTTCTAACCGTAAAATCTCTTCACATTAACATTTTGAAAATTTAAATACCATTTTTGGTTTTGTAGCAAAATGTCCAAAGATTAAATATCCTCTTCGTGTCACCACCTAATAAGATTCACACTGAATCCCAATGTTCTTCGAATACGTTTTGGTTTATAAAATATCTATATATAGGTAATTACTTTATACCAGGGATATAAGGAGTTTACAATTTAGCTTTTTGGTTAGGTTTCCAGAAAATTTGATCACACCCGTACCGGCTGACTGAGCGTCAATTCAATTTTTTGTGTCCATAAATGTCATGTAGAAGCACATCTTTATAAATAGAGTTGTAAAAGCCTGACAAATGAAAAGGAAATCAAGATTAGCTGTTTCAGAATTTCTTTTTACAAAAATTGCAAATGATGCAATTATCTCAACAGTTCACCAAAATCGATGAATAAACTACGTTACTTAAAAACAGCTTGGAAATCGCATTACCATATTACGGTACCAGGCGGACCACGATGAAGAAGATTCTATATTTGGCAAATTCTTCACTTGACCTATGGGTGGTTTTACGGTTATTGCCGTCAGCCTTGAGTTACGTGAAAGATTTGTTACTAAACTTAACTTTAAATAGCTTTACCAGTCGCCATTCTTCGTAATGGTTATTTCTTCAGTTCAAATTCGCATCATGCATGTGGTTTGAAGATTAAGTGTCTTTGGACAGGTCATGACCTCTAAGAACCATTCTTCAGTCATTAATATCCCACCTGTGTGTTTTCATATTTTTAGATCAATCCAATTAATCACAATTTGTAGAGTAGGCCTATACCTTTCTAGGTTGGCATTTGTCAAGACAAACTTGTCACGTCATAATTATTTAGTACTCGTCCAGTGTGATGTTCTTGTAAATATACGATCGCATGGAAATCCTCTATATTAAATATTTAAATTTCATATCTATTTTATGACACTTGAGTTTGTCTGGGTGGGGCTGTTATGATTAAGAGATGTCTGAAGGCTTTCGAATGATAGGAATGGAATAATAGGGACATGTCTGTCGCTCTTTTATTTATGGATCTATCACCAAGGCGACGGAAGCAAATTAACATTTTAACAATGACCGTTATGCGCAGGTGCATGATGTTAAACTGCCAAGAACTTCGCCGTCAAAGCGAGCGGTGATGGGTGTGTGTGTGGGGGGGGGGGGTCCGACTCGATAATGAGGGAGTCTAAGATGAACAAACACTAAACTGCCATACCATCAGGTATAGGAAATCTCAACGTGGCACATTCGCGTGCTGTATAACTTTATCTATACCATGGCCATCTCCCCTACAATCTCCAGTGTTGTGAACTTTTTAAATCACACAGGATCCGCCCTTTGGATGAGAATAAGCTTAAAAAGTTACTTCACTGTTGTGAAACTGGCCCCCTTCCCCAATTACATCAGGAGTGAGGTATATTGACGACGTTGCACCCTTTTAATATGTATCTTACCACAGTCTTCAAGTACGGTACTTGCAGCGAATTAGTTATTCTGCATATATATAAAATTAACCAGTGGTGAAATTCCACACATGTTGGCCACTAATATAAACTGTGGAAATACGTGTAGACCACAAACTCCCTCGTGGCGGCAAACCTTTGTTCTTATGTACAGGCTGCTTATACTATCGTATCTTTCAACAGTTTGACAGATGCTGATGTTGCAAAATGTGCTGACTTGATTAATCTCACAGGATGTGGCAAAAATACCTCAATGGTACCATATGTCATCAGATAATGGACTTCAAGAACTATATGGTAAATATCAGTCTTATCATCGGAATCTCAATCTTGTCGATAAATCATTTAATGAATAATCCAAATGTTTGATATAAAAGTTATAGACAGGGTGTTATTATTCTAAGCAGTAAATTACAACAGATTTTACGTGATTTTTGCGAAAGAAAAGAGACAATTAAGATGAGGCTACAGGTACAGATAAGCGATGTTAATGATCAAATTTATTAATATCCTTTGAAAGGAAGCTGTGTATTTAACTTCAATTTTCATCAATAAAATTCATTATATGAATATCTCTTGGCAAATAAGCATTCTCTTCTACATGAGAGCGTACCTTATCTCAGTCATGTGACCACCTTAAGCTTTAGTTGAAGGATTAGCCTACTTGACAAAGAGAAACCATCTATCATTACATTGATGACGAGGCTATCATTGTATAGGACTGTGTATTAGTGAGTTGGCGAATGTTGAAATGATTTCCACTTATTAGTCGCACACTGTTGACATGACGACTTCTTGTAAGTCAACACTTGTTAGCATCACATGACATATGAATGCATACGATGATGTGAATTCTACTAGTAAGTCATGATTTGTTGACATGACTTCTACTTGAGAATTCAGCATATGCGGAAGTGACTTTGACTTGTAATTCCGCATATGTGACATAACTTCTACTAGTAAGTCAGGATAGTTAACATGACTTCTACTTTCAAGTCAGGATATTTTGACATGACTTCTACTTGTAAGTCAGCTCATATTAACATGGCTTCTACTTGTAAGTCAGCATATGTTAACATGGCTTCTACTTGTAAGTCAGCAAAAGTTAACATGGCTTCTACTTTCAAGTCAGGATATGTTGACATGACTTCTACTTGTAAGTCAGCTCATATTAACATGGCTGCTACTTGTAAGTCAGCATATGTTAAGATGGCTTCTACTTGTAAGTCAGCATATGTTAACATGGCTTCTACTTGTAAGTCAGCATATGTTAACATGGCTTCTACTTGTAAGTCATCAGAAACATTTTTCATGATTTGTCAACAAAAACTGC
The DNA here is from genome assembly GCA_010014835.2 of Apostichopus leukothele. NCBI lineage: Eukaryota > Metazoa > Echinodermata > Holothuroidea > Aspidochirotida > Stichopodidae > Apostichopus > Apostichopus leukothele. Next base: position 3,602 of record JAAAKB020010211.1, read on the forward strand.
AAGATGTCATATCTGACACCTGGAAACCTAAATATCATCCCGCAACAAGCTAGCCTTGCAATTAGCTCTCTAATACGAGGGATAGAGCTCGCTAAGGTTCATATGTATGACATATGAACACCTGAACACTAATTAGTAACATGTTAGCCTAGCAACCAGCTACCCAATAAGAAGGTTGGGTTTTCTTTTAGGTTCAAATGCACGACAAATGAAAACCTGAAACCCATTCAGAATTAAAATTAGCCATGCAACTGGAAAAGTGCTTAAACAATCTGAAAACTAAAACATCTTTGCAAAGTCATGATTCCATAAATAGTGTGTAAAGAAACAGAGGAAAATTACGTATCAGACACTGCAAATTAGCAAATCATCTAACAGAAATAATAAAAGTTTAATGGGCAGTTACAAATATTACAACCGATATTTAACTGCTCACCTTCCTCTCATGATCTTAAATAATCGTTACCCCCAAAGAAACAAAACTGAAGACCAGGGAAGCACAGAATTTGTCACTCACAGTTTTCCATCTGTTATGGCCTGTTAAGTAAAGCCATCCAGATGTAATTCAATCAAGTAGGGCTATTAATCATGTTTTCTGGGACAGTTCCTTTTTTAAAGTACATAAAAAACTGTTTTACAGTTAACCTTTATTCAAAGGGAATACCCCCTTTAAGCCCTGGTAAAACTGCTCTGAAAAGAAACCTTGCAGTTCCAACAGGTATACCCTTTTAAACACAACAGCATTTACAAAACTCTGCCTTTTCCATACTTCTGCTATTAAGAAAAGAATAAACTGTGTAATAGTGTTTAGCTGATCTTGCAGAGAAGTGGGCTTGTGTTCCTCAGGTCAGTGGGTTCGAATCCTTATCTAGTCAGCATTTTTTCTTTTCAATCATTCAATTTCTTAATTTCCCAGTCTGTTCTTGACATTTGATTTGTTAATATACAAAAGATTAAACTACCACAAAACTACTAATCCATTTTTGTCTATCTCTCTCTCTCTTTCTCTTTGCTTTCTTGTTTTATTTCTGTTTGTTTTTAAATTATCTACCTTTTCCCTTAATTACCAATCTCTGCCTGCTGTCCAGTGATGTTTGCCAGGCAATTTCTTAAATAAATTGCTTACTCTCAGTATGTTTTGCTAAGCCTCTTAGAATAATGCAATACAATTCCATTTATCACTTGCTGCATAAATATAAACTTTCAACAATGATGATAATTTTGTAATGGTAATGGTTCTCATGTTCTTCAGGTTTAATACACTATAAACACACTGATAACCAGAGACATTGTTTATGAAAACATACAGATTTTGATAGCAATCTTTGTACTTTTTTGTCGTTCTTTGTAATTTAGCAACACTGTAAACCCCCCAAAAAAGAAAAAAAAAAGGTGAATTCTTTCAACCACAAAATCAGACCAAGCATCCACAAGATCCATTCTTCACAACATTAAACCAAGCTGCAGTTTTGTCTGACAATTAAAGGAACAATTTGCGAGACATGAAAACATGAAATCTTGGATAATTTAATTTCTGTTTTGTTCTTTCAAACTGTGTTAACAATAATGTGTTATTCAACTTCTGTATGTCACAGACAAAATTGTCAAATCCATATTTCTGTAGAGAACTTCTGTTAGTTTACATTTTGTAAATGAAGGGCTCGAGTTCTCAGCTTTCATTATGTCACCCCCCCCCCCCCCCGCCCCATCTAGTTGAATATTTGCACCACTTACTCATCATAGATAACTTGGTAAAAAATACTTAACTCACACATTGCTTAGATGTCAGTTAACAACACATCTGTTTGGACCCTGTTATAAAAACATTTGACTCCCAACTTTTATCTTCCTTAATTTCAAAACGTATGTTGAAAGTTCTTGCATCATCACTCAATCTAGGCAACAACACTATTGTAGCATGCGTACCCAGCCTATCTGGCAATTAAGAATGTTAACGTTACGATATACACAGAAAGAGCTAACTACACATACTGACTGTATGTTTGGGGTCAAAGATATTTAATCAGTAGCAGTTGTACCGTAGATTGAGTAATTATGCTGGTATGTGGGGGGGATATTATTATTATTATTATTATAAAATAATTTAATATATATATACAAGTTAGAAGGCCTGACAGTCCGATCCTAGATGGATCTTCTTCAAACGCAAACAATTTTGAAGAAGGCCCTGCTAGGACTGAAACATTAGGCCCATTAACTTTTGTTTCTTTAAATTTTCTCAGGTACAGAATACTTTGATGAACATTTTATTTTTACTTTTGTCCCTTCTTTGAAATAATTGATTTGTTGCCAAGCAACCAGATGCTTTAAGGTTTGGCCAAGTACTTCTAGCAAGTGATTGGCCATTACTGTGGTAACATTAAAAATGTACTGTAAGATGACAAAATGACTATATGCCCTGGTCAGTACCTCATCTGCTCATCCATCTCAACGTAAGATGAACAAGAGAGAGATACTGAGATGAACTAATATTTAGTACAAATATGTATTACAGCTACATGTTGTTGCATTGTACTGTAAATATATATCACGTTGACCCAAGGCTGTATGATTAATATTAAAACATAATTTGGATATCGAGCAGTATAAACCAAGAGACAAGTGACAATCCCATGGCTGTTCCTAATTATTTGAATTAGTTCCCAATCAGTTTGATGGGAATTTTCTTCCTGTCCTATTTACTGTATGACTTCATGAATTTTGTTGGCCTATTTCTTTGTTTTCATATATTTTACTGAGTATTTTTTTCTTTTACTGAGTATGTCTACAATAACGATTCTTCGTAAATTACTATTCGGCCAATCAATCACTAGGAATTGTGCAATTTAAATGTGTTAGAGTTAATCCAATTTGCAGCTTAAACTGAGACGAGATTCTCACCGTATTCTATAGATACGGAATTTACAGTTGTTAACGAAAGAACGGAAGAGAGCCTGTGCTATCCAGCTGAGGAGAGGACAATAAACTACCCTGTGGTGGTATAAATTCTGATACCTCAGATTAATTTCCAGAACTTGATTTGTTTTATCCAGAAGATGAAATTAACCAATAATGGAAATTTCCAGCACTCCAAGCATCTTTCAATAGACAACTGCAAACTGCTCCCTTTAAAGTTTTTGGTGCTTTTTTTTTTGACGATGATACCAGCTGCTCTCCGACGTCAGTCTTCATCCTACGAGGATCCTTCATCTTTCAGATATTCGTAGACAGAAGAGAAATCTTTCATGGCATACCCTTTGTTACATAGTATTCTGTAGAGCTGATGGGCTAAGGAACCCATAGGTATAGGCGACTTTGTTGTAGTGGCTGCATTTTGAGCCAAACCCAAATCCTGTACGGAAATCGTGGAAAAATGAAGAAGAAAAAAAGGAAATGAGAAAACTTGGAAATTTTAATCCTGTCTGCCTTCTTCATACAGAGAGCATTTGCAACGAGTACACATCATCAAAGATGATCTCAAAGATACAAAATGTAACTCTGGTACGAATTGAGTTGATTTCGTACAAAAAATGAAATATGCTTTCCAAGATTGTAAACAGCATGTCTTGATATGCGCCCACCACAGACGAGAGAAAATTGGGTGAATACGTTGGGGAGTGAAATATTATTTAGATGAAATGCAATCAGGTGCTTTAAATAAAGAATAATCAAAGATTGTTATATAATTATTTTGCTATCAGCAAGCTCAGAGCCAATGCAGGCATCCACTTACCCCCAGCCCCTCTCCCCTCCCACCTTCTCAACATCATTATGACTACACATGACAGACAGTGATGGACTGATGACTAGCTCAAGAAGAAAAAGCCAGCTCAGAACTGGCATGGAGAAGAAGAAACTGATTAATTCTTGAACAAATTCTGTCATCCAGATTTTTGACAGGAGTAACCTTGGCTGACTTGAAGGGGATTACCTTTATAGCGAGAATGGAAGTTTTATGATTATTTAGTTATCATATCTCAACCAAGATTTTGTTCTTCCTTTAAATAATTGTTAGCAAGGTACACTCTGAATCTACCTTTGGGCAGTTTTTCACTCACACAGGCCAAATTCACTTGCTTGTTTCCAATGCTTTCCAACACACAAAATTGTTGCCTTGCCTCTATTTGGCTTTGTATCTTTGACAGGCCTTTGGGGTTTTGGTTTCACAAGAATGATATATCACTAACATATTTAACCTATATTGTAATGGTAAACTAAACTTTGAAAAGTGTTTGCTTCAAATTTATTTTTTATTTTTTAAAAACAGTCTAAATGCCAGTTACTGTCGAAATGTGAAGACCCAAAGAAACCATTTGCAGGGACACTCAGGTCTTATCAACAGTAACTGCACTGTGGTTTATATACAGACGATACCCTCACACATGACAAAGTGTGCAAGAGGCTCAAGAACCGAGCAGCACCTGTAGGTGATGAACTGTAAATCCTGATCTTACTGTTATAATAAAGGAATAGCAACTACTGCATAAAAGAACCAACTGTGTGTTGAGGAGGGATGTAGTATGTATGTAGGGATGTAGTGATGAGGGATGTAGTATGTATGTAGGGATGAGGGATGTAGTATATAAGGTCCTTGCAGGTAACTTTAAGTCCTCTCTTGTATTGTCTTGGCAGTCACTAGCTTTGCTAAACAGTCTCCTTGTGTTTTTGGCTAATAAGTGTCTATATTATGTCACAGTTAGTTTTGTGTTAATTAGTCATGTTACTTAATGTTTTTTTCTGAATGTCGCATGAGAAAAAATTTGGAATCAAATTATAGCTTGCGGTAGACTGAGTAATGTTGTTGTCTCCATTTTGTACAGCACTTTTGAGTCTCACATAAATTCAACTCATATCATCAAAAATGACCCAAAAAAATGAAAAATAACAACACTATGAAGTTCTGAACTGACTAACCTTGGTCATAAGTGCTGTAGCAAAGCCTCCTTTATAGTTGTTACTAGAAGGCACTCCCTCTATCACTCCTGGAACAGGGTTATAAACCTCACTGGCCCAGCTTCGACCGCTGCTGGTATTCAGAATCCCGGCTAGGATCTTAGCATCCAAACCAAGCCTAAAAAGTGTGAATAAGAGTCAGAGGAATTATTGATGAGAACGTACAAAGCATTGAGAGTTTCATGACAACTGTAAGATAAATAGTTGTAGGTCAGCACCTTAATATAAAATGGAGAAAATAATTTGTGAAAAGTACAAGAATATTATTTCTTCAAAAGTTACAATATGGCAGGAGATCAGACGGACAGACAAATATAGTGATTCTATGTCTCTTTACATTTCTCACAGAGGATCATAGCATAAAGTACCACTGTGTTGTACGAGAACTCGGTTCAATTACAGCACACTATAGCAGAGTTTTAATCCCCAGTTTACACCGTCTAATATATCACGGCACTGCAATGACTTGAGGAGCAAATCAGAGTAGGTATGATTGATGTTTCTTCAAGCCTTACATTTAACAAACTTACATTGTGTTTTGAGATGAACAAATGTCTGTTTGTATGATGCTTCTTCTCGATCATTGTTATATCGAGATTCTAAGATCATCCGCACTCCAGAATCAAGCATTATTTTGAACATAAACAACAAACGTTGCTATTCATTCAAATGAGTTTTACTTCTTACCATCTGCATACAAACAAGCAATACATTTTCAAAAATGAAAAAGACCTCACTGAAACAACAAGGGAACATTCAACAGATAACAACTAATAAAGATATAAGTACTCACCTCATTCCGAGGTTCATAGATTCCGAGACTCCAATCATTGAAATAGCGAGCATCATGTTATTGCAAATTTTAGCAGTCTGTAAAATAGAATTTGATGAAACCATCATCTTCTTGCCGGATTGAAAGACCAATGATTTCATCGTCCATCTTATCAATACTATCACTCTGGATAGTACCAGAAATGGATCTCCCTTAAATTGTAAGTAGTTCATGTTAGAGTATAAGTATGCATCTGACAGAAATTTCTTCGCGCACAGTTTGCTTCATTGTATAGTAGATTGGTTCAGCGGGACAGGCAAATCTTGGAAATATTTGAAACTTGGATGAATGTAATAAAATTGGATCTTTAGAATTGATGGAAGCTTTCTTACTGTAACATTGGCCTGCCCCTAAAAGTTCTTAAAGGTTTGTTGCATGCTGTTTAAAGGGATTAAAGGATCTTACACAATGTATAAAATATATTCCACTCTATTACATGCCAGTAATATTTGTTGCATGAATCAATCAAGGCTGGAAATAATCAGTCATCAAAAATAGCCAAAAATTACTTCGATCTATATTGCACTTTATGACCAGAACCACAACTTATGTACTGTCCTATTATTACTCTCCTAATGGACACCATGATGGAAGTAACTGGCTATATATAAAACTTTTAACATCGTATAACCTTACTAAACATTTATCAGATCACTAAAAATATTAGTCCAGTTGAAACTTTATCTTTGCCTGAAGTAAGAGAAACATATACTGGTGAAATTTCCATTCAATTTCTTCAACTGTTTTCAGTAATGCATAACAACATTTGAGGTCGATACATTTTCTACCAACAATGAACTTGAAGCAAACAGCACACTGATGAGTATGTTTTATTTTTTGATTTAAAATTTACATCCAAATTTCTACTTCAAATTGTCACACATTTCAAGATGCTACAGTAACTGGTGTATTGTTAACTGCTCATCCTCTGTGGTAAAATTATAGCCTGATCTTATCCAAGATGTCAAAACAATAAAGTGAAAAATACAACCAAAAAAAAAAACACATTTTGCTCTCAGTGTGCTACTACTACATGACACCTGCAAGAAGCTGTGACAGTTTCCAGCATCACTATCTTGCAAACTCTACAAAGTAACCGCTTATGAGTTTCATCAAGTTGCTTTCAATATACTTCTCTTTTGTCGAGCGAAAATATATTTTCTGTTTGACTACCCTTTTCATACTAGGCTCAGGCTTAGTGCTGGTAATCAGTTTAAAAAGTAACCTTGTTTTGAGTTATTTTCTTTTTAAAGAATATGTTAGAGACACACTCATTTTCCATCCAGTGAAGAAGGAACTTAAGTGAACTAAAGTATGCTACTGAACGATACATTCAATTAAATCTGGACTATTAAATCTGGACTATTAAATCTGGACTATTAATATGTTGCATGTAACACAGTTATGCCAGTCATAGCAGTAAATATTCCTTACTACAGCAGATGCACTAATACTGTAGAAACAGGTCCAGTATGTATAATATTTGTTTTATTACTGGAGAGAAAGAACTCACTTGTCCTGTACCAACAGGTCCAGTATGTATAATATTTGTTTTATTACTGGAGAGTAAGAACTCACTTGTCCTGTACCAACAGGTCCAGTATGTACAATATTCTTCCCCATGTGCCTCAGTAGTTCTTCAGCTGCTTTGAATTCTTCACTTTTTCCTCCAACCATAAAAGTCAAGGAAGCCTCTTTGGCAGCTTTTACTCCTAAAGTTAAAACAAAGAAGGTTCATTACAGAGGGAAGAAAAAATATAAACGTATGGATACATACTCTTCTGAAATAACAACTGTACAAAGAATCAGAAAGAAATATTTCCCATCCGAAGGTGCTTTTCCACTGAAAATTAATGGCAGAATAACCAAAAAATTAATATCATATTTCCTACACATGGAACAGTTTTGTGAGGTTAAGATATCATCACAATCGTTTGGCTAGGCTTTTTTGATGACAGATTATTTTGACCTCCACCAAAAGCAATAATACAAACCAAATATGAGATCTGTCCAAGATTCCCTTCGTACAAGATCATGTTTACAAGGTTTCCACCATTTGACCTCAAATGACCCCAAATGACCTTGACCTCCACCAAAAAACAATAGACCTTTGTACTTAATGTGGTACTCCTACACACCAAATATGAAGTCTGCCCAAGATTCCCTTCTTGAGATATCATGTTTACAAGGTTTTCAAAACTTGAGCCCTGGTGACCCCAAATGACCCAAAACAATGGGCTCCTTGTACTCAATGTGGTACTTCTACACACCAGACCTTGGATATGAATTGCACCTGCTTTCAAATATTTATGGTATTTTTATTTTGTGGGGATCACAATATGACAAGAGCTATATATAGAACACAATTTTATTCCTTACAATGCAATTCACTTCAAATTTATTTCTCATATTATTGTACAAAAATCATAACACAGAGTACAGTAGAAAAATTAACATACTATGGAGGGGACTCTAAAACAGATCTTCTGTTCACAAGGCTAATGACTATACAATAAAGAAAGAAATTTGTCTTGTGGGCTTATAGCATTTGCTTTTCAGTTTCTCTGGTGTGTATAAATTTGCAGAAACAAGAAGCTAATTACAGATTTTTAAAGAAATATTTGCCCTTGATGATGACAGGAAAATTCATCTCACCCACCTCCAGATACTGGAGCATCCATGAATGTTGCTCCATGCTTCTCAGCAAGAGCAGCCACTTCCTGAGAAACATATGGATCTATGGTGCTACTGTCGATCAAAAGAGACCCCTTTTTCACTTTCCTAGAGAAGGAGAAAATAGTTATGAGGATACTAAGTGTTTGAAAATCACTGTGCAGTTTTGTGCATTGATTTTGGGGAATATTACAATAATATTCAATACTAAGGTGATGATGGTAGATAATCAGCTTACAAAAGGCCTTCTCTTTGTAATGTGTGTTCAGAGAACTACAAGGCAGGCATGTTCTCATGGGGAACTTTGATACAACTGAGAAGGATATCTATGACAATTTTATACAAACAACTCTTTTCATATGACATGCATGATTCATTAATAAAGGTACAGAGTCTTGTTTCCTTAAGTCTCCCATTGATGTCTTTGATTGTAATGGGACACTTAATTAGATCCAACCTTGGATTTATAGAAAATAATCAACTGACTCTTGAAAGCATGACTTGTGGAAACCACTTAAAGGAGACCAAAAACCAAAACTTCAGTTATGTAAAGAGAACCTGTTTGCATGGTCTAACATTGACCTCCCACACATGTTCCTTTTCTGATTTGTACATAATTAAATTTCTTCATTCCTGTTGCAAAATTTTTGTTGTACTTAATCAAACAAAATATAATAACATATTGGTGGGGGGGTGGGGGGGTGGGCAGTGGGTGGTAGGGGAAGGAGTCAATCATTTTGCTTTTTAAGCAAATTTCTTTAACCCATCACATGAAAGCTTTCTCGCATACTGTGGCTACTTCCGTAAATCTTGAAATACTCACCCTAATATACCATTTGGTCCGTTATATACTTCCAACACATTTGGACTGGATGGCAACATGGTGACGATACGATCCACTTTCTCTGCAACTTCAGCTGGGGTCTCAACAACCTCTCCTCCCAACTCATGGATTTCTGCTGTAGCCTCTGGGTAAACGTCATTGACGACGATCGGGTAACCATTTTGTAGCAGGTTTTTAGCCATGTATCCACCCATGTTGCCAAGACCGATAAAGCCAACGGCTGACCTGGAGGCCTGCTGAGAAAATTAATATTGTTATGTACAGTTTACTTTCTTAATATTGTTTGATAATCTCACACAGGTTGTACAAATGTGCCATAAGAGTTTGGTCTGTAACTCTCGTTTTATACTGTCTGCCTATGTATTCAATAAGTGACGTTCCATAGATTACGTTCCGCATAGGCCAAGTACAAAATGAAATCTGTTCTTCGAAACAATTGACTTTATATACAATTTCAATTACATAATTGCACTTATATTCCATTGTTAATCTGAGAACAAATTTGTTGAAGCCAAAGCTTGAATGTGTTGTGGAATATTATGTACATGGTTTTTGTATCTTTACTATTGGTCCCGCTTTAAATGGTAGCAGCACTCTGTCTGGCAGCTACAGAAGGGTATTGCACACCATACGTGTATGCATTGAATGAATGAACAATAAGAAGCATATAAACTTACCATATCTTCTGATGAAGCTGATGGAGAGAAGTAGAAATATAATTGAAACAAGCAGTGAAAAGTGAAATCTAACTCTGCAAGGATAGCTAGGCCTACAGTATTCTTTTAACATTTGCACAGTGCGTGAGTCAACATTTTATGTATGATATACGGTAACTTCGCATGTCCCTTACATTAGCCTAGCCAGCCTGGTCAACTAACGTTGCACATCAGGGTACACATGCCTAGGCTACACTAGTAAAGGTGCAGACCTGGGCTAAGGTCCACTAAAACGAGATCGACCCTTATTTTCACACTGTATGCTAAAAGATAGACTACCCAACAATTACCGTTAGGCTTGACGTTGACTTTAGCCTAGCTGTTTATGTAGCCGTGTAAGCTGTGCTTAGTATGAAGCCTACTACTAGGTTACTAGCACTCTAAGCAAAATCACAATGCACTAAATCACAGCACAGTCATTGTAAACTTACTTGAGAACGGCGAAAAATAGAGAGCTGTTTGGGTTTGGTTTATTCTAGAGCAAAGAAGTGCTCTTTTCATAAAACGAGAAACCTGCATTGTAGCTATATTTAAAAAACTTTCAAAGTTGGACAAATATCAGGCTTGGGTTAGGGCCTGGATCGAGATGGTATTTACTAGGCCTAGCCTATTCTGTTCAATATAAATCGTAGAAATATCTAGCTGTGGGTTCAATGTGGTGTTTTTAACACAGTGATCAATTGCATGGAACGCCAAAAGAACTTTCGTCGCTGCATGGACGATGAGGTTTTTTAACTTTTGTATAGTATAGTAAACCGTCTATGTAAAGGACAATGTAGCATTGCGTCGCAAAATCACGTTCTCTGAAGCTTTCGTCACTTTTTGAGACACAGTTCTGTCTTGAGGATTGCAGAATGAGGCGCGCTCGCAAAAAAGCGCGTACATGTGGATACATTTATCTGGCATTGTAGCTCGTAAACTCCTTACATGTCCTTAATTTATATACTTTTCATAACAACTAATATATTATTATGTGTGTTTATGCTGATTATAAGCTGTCTATAAACAAATGTTTTCTTTTATTTATCCTTCTTTTTGTCATGACTTCTCTACCTGGCACTGGGAAATGTGTGCGTTGATTTCGTTGCTTCCCACCTCAAATGTTACTTCAGGGTGTACACTTCATTAGTCAGGTATGTCAACAATCCCATATCTAGAACAAAAATCTGCTTGGTTAGCTACAAAACTAGAAACGTAGTTACGAAACCATGTCTATGTATAGTGGCTGTACCGCATAGACTTAACAGATAATGGATGTGTCCGTAAACCATATTGTAGTGGAGATCCATTTCATATATATTTTCTATAGCTTTCGTCAGTTTTACTGAACCCGTTCGACGTAACAGGAACGGCAGCCCACTTGAAGTGGAGGTGGAGGCCGGGGGAATGAGACGAAGACACCTCAAACCGATGCGAAACGAAATCAGGGCACCAAACAGAGTTGGGTTCCAAGCAATCGCAAAGTGGGGGAAAGGGGGGGGGGGCCTGG
>JAAAKB020010425.1:0-15105 GCA_010014835.2 Apostichopus leukothele
TATGGGTACATTGTGATTTAATAAATTATATTAGAACGTGATCGTGGATGGTGTAACTGTGTGTGTGGTTACGGTGTGGGATGGGGGGGGGGGGGGGGGGGGGGCGGGGGTCGCGGGGGCATGATTTCTTTAAACATATAACAGTGCTAATAGGTTTCTTTCTTATAATGCAAGTTTACTTTCAAGTGAAAATAAATTAATATCATTACATTATGTCTTAACAAGACAGCATGCTCCTATAATGTTATTTGTAAATTCCCTACATTATATGATGTTTGAACTTCAGACTGCGATATTTTGCTGGTGCCAAATTCAATTTCTTAAATGAGCTTTATTTGTAGGTGTAAAAATTGGTACAAAGTTTCAAAGTTTGTGAGATCATTCAGCTGGATACATTTTTCTAGTCCTGTGAGATAACATAAACCAGTCATTAGAATATTTACAGGTTAAATGAGATAACATACACCAGTCATTAGAATATTTACCCATCACGTGAGATAACATAACATATTAAAATATTTACCACACATGTGAGATAACATAAACCAGTCTTTAAAATATTTACCCGTCACGTGAGATGACATAAACCAGTCATTACAATATTCTTGTCACGTGAGATGACATAAACAGTCATTACAATGTTTACTCTTCACATGAGATGACATAAACCAGTCATTACAATATTTACCCGTCACATGAGATAACATAAACCAGTCATTACAATATTTACCCGTCACGTGAGATAACATAAACCAGTCATTACAATATTTACCGGTCACGTGAGATAACATAAACCAGTCATTACAATATTTACTCTTCACATGAGATGACATAAACCAGTCAATACAATATTTACTCCTCACGTCACAAAACATGAACCAGTCATAAAAATATTTACCTGTCACATGAGATAACATAAATCAGTCATTACAAATATTTACCCGTCACAAGAGATAACATAAACCAGTCATTACAATATTTACCCGTCACATGAGATAACATAAACTAGTGATTACAATATTTACCCGTCACAAAGATAACATAAACCAGCCTTTACAATATTTACCCAATCCCCCCCTCATGTGAGATAACATAAACTAGTCATTAAAATATTTACCCATCACATGAGATAACATAAACCAGTCATTAAAATATTTACCCGTGTCTTTTAGTTCATTGCTTTCTCTCTTTCTGCAGCTTCGTTTACTTCAGTCAGAGTATAAATATATGAGCCAGTTAGAGCATTTCAGTTTTGTCCACTTAGCAGTTACCTCATCATGAATAGTTGCCACAGCATTTATAACTAACAAAACAGTTCTTTCTTTATCCAGCCTAAACACAGACCATAAATCTTTTGGAGAAGAGATATGTAATATGGTGAATAAATCAAGTTTCTTGAATACATAGCAGATATGGGAGTCGTGGAAATATCAAAACCAAAGATTGGAAAACAGCTGAGTGGAGACTAAGGAACATTGTATTTCACTGACTTCATTGAAATGTACATAATATTTTGCTGGACAAAACCATAACAGCTTCCAAAGTGTCTGAAATGTTTTTATTTGTTTTTCTTGTGTTTTATTCAGAATTTGCCAATAAATGTTTAATTAAGTGAAAAAGTTTTGTCCCTTGGTGTACAGTAATTGCTATTGTTAGTCATCAGTCACCAATTTTCTGAAGTGCTATGAATGTGTTGAAGTGAACATTACAACAGTACACATTTACTTAATTAATATGGAACGTTTTATGTGTTGTAATCATTTCTTGCCATTGCAAAACCACAAGGTTAACCCGGGCACTAATTATTCATGGTCAGTAGCATGTGATTGGTAGATGAATTAGTGAGTATGTTAATAGTATACAAGGAGTAAATGGAGTCTCTAATTCTATAATAGGATTTGTTTGATTTGTGCATTATCAATTAACAGCTACCTCACATTCACACTTCAAGTTTACAAGGAAGTCCACTAACGGACACCTTGCAAAAAATTTTTTTGGGGAAAAGTACAGATTACAAAAATGGTGAAGGGAAGGGAATGGGGGGGGGGGGAGTATGGCTAAATTGCTAAAGTAGTTTCATACCTTGTAACTTGCAATTACAAGCCGGTCAAATAAGAACACTAACACAGTGGTTGTGGCTGTACAGTACTTTAGTCTGGAGTTTGCCACTTATATTTTAATATAATAGCCACTTGAAAAAGTTGTAAGAGTTATATAAAGTAAAGCAAACTGTAAGAAAATGTCAGAAAGAGGAATAGTAACTTAAGAACCGCTGGACATTTTGTTACAAGTACCATAGTCAGTTTTAATGGAATGTAATTGAAAAATGATATGCCAATTTAATTATCAATTTTGTGGAGGGGGGGAGGGCAGATGAGGGGGGGGGGACTGTTATTCTTATGGCCATAATGTGACAAGCGTTTCCTCTTTAAGTCAATAAAAGCATGTATAGAATTTTTGCTGAATGACGTCTTTGTGAAATTTAAATGGGAAGATTTATAAAAGTATGTTAGAAATATATGTCTGCTAGTTCAGTTTCATGTGGAGAATTTCAGCTAAATGTACTGGATAATATTTGCTGATATGCATGGAACATTGGATTAAAACTGAAGTGTAATGTCCTTGGATATTAGGTAGACTAAAGTTGCAATTGTTTGTAGAAAATTTTTGCTTTATCCATGTTTAAGTTTACAAGGTGATTGGTGTTAATACAATTTTGGAATGACCCACTAAGTTACAAAGTTTAAGGACCTTTACGTCTATTTATTTGCATTTATGTGTTAGCTGTTAAAGTTTCTGTTTCAACTTGCATTAAGTTTACCAAGGTTCAAAAATGAATGTTTCAGGTTGAAATTAATACTTTTGTATGCTTGCCTTTTTCATGCATTATTGAAATTGCTTCATGACTGTTTCACTCTTTTCAACAGCTTTAAAGTTTTGTTACTTTAATAAAGATATCGTTCTCAGTTTGGAATATCATTATCAATTGCTTACATTTGGATCTTTGATCTAGTTCCTCAAAGTCTGTTTACAGTTGTTCTTTCACACTAGTTATTAAGTACCTTCATTTCTGATAAACACTAATTATGCCGCTGTGATAAACTGTACGTGCTCAGGATAAATCACTTGGTGAAACGAGTTGAGGCTCACAATGATTCTGCATAAACTAAAAGTATTTACTAATATGTTGGGTTAAAAGAGTAATGGCTTCTTCTCATGCAATTGGTAGCTTTCCACCACATAATGATATAAAGTGGTTAATTATTTTCTCTTATATCATATATTTGGCAAGACGTAATCAAAGGGAGAGAATGGTGCACGCTAAAGATTTTACACAAACACTTAAAGGGTGTGAAGACTCGCACAATAAGAAACGTCTGATGCCAATAATCTGACCTAGTTTCGAATGAGGTGTAACAGAAGTGTTAGACACCACCATCGATCCCAGAAAATACACACACAGCTTGCTACTGTCGGTAATTTGACACTAGTGTACTACAGTCAATACATACAGCTACGGTCAATACCCACAACACAGTGTAGATAGCAGCGATGGACATCTCAGGTCCAGATAAAAGATAAAAAGGTATCACTTGTCGTTACTGTCTGCATGTTGTAGCGACAAGAAAAAAACTTCACTTGCAAGCAATGGAAACTTAACTTTTTCAGAGTGAGGCACGTTTAGGGCGAGTCTTCAATGCAATGCACAGCAACATCTAGACAAATGTTGTTTTATGTGCTGTAACTTATCCTCATCTTCTGATTTGATCTTTTATAGCAAGGCAATGAAGAAACAGTTGTAGTCATGATAGAACAACCTCTTCCAGATAGGTACAGATGTAGAATTGTTGACAGTTTTCTAGAGTATTGCATGCACTGCTTGATAATGAGACAGTGGACAGGAGGGGAGGGAGTGGACTGGGATTCTATCTCATGCTCGAAGGCCTTTAAATTTATTGCATATATCTGTTAAGGTATAATGATGAAACACCCGATACCGTATAATGGGACTTCTTCTTATATATCAATGATTGCTCATTTTGGCTTGCCAAAGATATCAGTGTTTTTTTTTTATGGCTTTCATGATATGGTACTGATTTTAGCCCATCATAATACATTTAGGGTGTTTTGTGCTATAAATGTACTATGATGTCATTTTCAATTTTCTAGGTCTAAATCTGCCTTTGGCTGTATCTCAGTAGACCAAAGTCACAACATGAATGATGAAATGATGCAGGAAAGGTTTGCAAATACAGGAAATTGTCTAAACTCACTAGTGGGGAGAAAGGATATGGTTGTCATCATGTAGATCTCTTGCTTGGTTGCAGGGTATTCAATTACAAGGAAATGATGCTATATTACAAAGAAAAACCACTGCAGCATGAATAGAGTGGAAGGAGGAAGCATTGACAGAGACAAGGATCGTTAGAAGTCTCACTCCACACATTCTTATATTAAGCTGCCATGAACAAAAACATCACCTTTGCTCTGGTTTCTCAGAAGAAAGTAGGTCTAGTTTCTAGTCTCGGTTCTCTAACTGGTTGAGTAGAATAATAAGGAGGACCTGCAACATATGAAGGCTTAAATATTCTGCAAGGACAACCATTATTGGAGTTTATTTTCGCGAGTATTAATTTTATTAAAGGCACTTGAGACAGAAGCCATTACTTGCCTAAGCTCAATTTTTGTCTTTTTTGAGGGAAAATAACAGCATTTGTTTTTAATTGCCTCTCTGTAAAACTCCAATCCTCTTTTGAAATTTCCATGTGCAATTTGATCAATTCTATCATCATTTAAACAGGTACAGCTATTTCGTCTTGCATTGATAGACTTGGTGGTACTGTTAAAAGAATTGTTATAGTTTTCATGATTTTGCAATTCTGATCATTTGACATTCTTTAATTTATGATGAATTCAGTAGAAATTTGTTGATATTTGGTAGCTCTTTGTACTGACCACAACTGAAATTAATTGAATAATTGGCTTTTGACCATTGTTGCAGCTAATATTTTCCATCTGTGGTTGCATGGTTTGTGGGAGGTAAGATAGCTGGAAAATATGTTTTTGTTTAAATAATCTGTAAATTGTATACAATACTCATTTTGATCTTGTGGGTGCATCATAGTATTGTTATTTCTGGTCATGTTGTGTTATCAAATGGCTTGCTAATGCCAATTTACATCCATGATCTTGCCTACTTTCTGTAGACAGACAAGAAAGTTTTGCTGTCAAACTTGATAATGTGTGGTTGTGTACATCTTTGTGTGTTTGTGTGACACCCCTAGCATAAACTTGGGATACCAAGAGGTGGAATGTTGACAACTTTGGCTTCTCTCAGGGTCAAAATCTAGCAGGGGTCAAACTGTGTAAATCTCTAACCATAATTTGTGCAAAGTATTCATATATCATGACCTTTATGTGCAAACAATGTCTACAATCTTTGATGGATATCAGAGATCATTTGAGATGAATTAGTAAATATGTGAAACCCTTGTAAACACATATATATAGGGAATGTAGACAGATGCCATACTGACATGTATGTATATGTATGTATGTATGTATGTATGTATGTATGTATGTATGTGACTCACTGTAATCAGATTTAATACTCTTTAGTTTGTGGTTAGCTCAAAGTTCATGGTAGGTCAGCAGTGGTTAAAATGTGGAGCTTTCAAGGAAGCACACTTCCTACTTCAGCCAGCAGTTTCATTTTTGAGAGCTATTAACAAATGTTTGAGGAGGTCACAGGTTAGTTTGGGTGGAAATCCTGACATGCATTAGAATCCATTCCTCCAGAGGTGGCTCTCCTATATAATGATTACAACATTTCATTTGCTGTTATTAAACTCCTTGCCAAGGTTTATTGTTACTTTATCGTTAAATTCACCAGACATGCTATGTGAATAGTTAATAGGAAGTAAAATATTGGGAGAGGGCTGTCCTTCTGATTTGTTCAATTTGGTTCGTGTTCCATAGGTCTCAACGTAAATGTGCTGTCTGTGAAGAGCGTTTTTCTTTGAAAGGAGAGGGAGTGACTATTAAATGGGTTTGTTTGCATCAACATTGCAAGACGAAGGGACCAGCTATCTTCAGAAATAGGTTTTACATACACAAACTCATTGATATAATATAATGTAAGACTAAATATTACAACTAATTAAAAATGGCACCATTCCACGCTCCCCAATGTAGGTTCTGTCTGTAAAAAGTGACAATACATAGCTTACAATATTGTTTCAAAGTTCATTAAAATGACATGTTGAATATGGTCTTATCACAGTTTAGGTAGTTGCTTTCTAGTTATAATGGTATGCTGTTGTCAGGTTTAATCTCCAACACTGGTCTAGGAAGGTTCTGCACTCATCAAAGTGAGGTCTGTATTTATTTAATGATTTATAATGTCTATGTTATATATAAAGAACTTTATTGCAATATGTCTAATAGTGAAATAAACTTTCTCATTTAAGCTAGCTTGAAATGCAGCTTTGTTAAGTAAATATAAGAAAAGATGGAAAACAAAACTGTTTGAAGTGAGTGAGTTTTTGTCTGTCGTGTTCATTGTTTGCTGTAAAGAACTGGAAAGTGCTACAATTTAAATATTAAAATACAGAACATGAAGTTTACCAGGAAACCCTCTCTTCATTGCATTGTACCAAACGAGAGTTACTTACAAGTTAGGACAGTTTTTTGTGAGTTTGCTCTATATATTTATAGGGGTATATGGTCAGACATGTTACTGTAGTGGTGGTTAAGCTTTGCAGTGTGAGCCTGTGTGATCAGGGAGTGTGTATCTGTCTACCAACACTTCAGAAAATTGCTTCTACTCATAAGATGTTTGATGGATTTGGATGAAATTTGGACCATGAAATCCCGGTTGGTGGACCATTAAACTTGTTCATGAATTGAGGTCAAAAGTCATCTAGGGGGTTGAAAAGGGTCAAATTGCAAATATATGAAATGCACCCATAGACTATTAATTATATTTGGGCATATTGATCCACTAGTAGTGTGTCACATAGGCAACAAATTTAGATCAAAGTTCATCTAGGGGTAAAACTAGGTTATTGTTTGCCAATCTACAAACTGCTTCTATGAATTGCAGAGACTATTCAAAATACTTGGTAATAATGATGCACTAGTAAAGGTTACATGACATGTTCAAGAAGTTGAGGTCAAAGGTTTTCTAGGGGTCCAATGGTTCTTGTTTAAAGATAAATGTAATGCCTCTTTTCACATGAGTTCATTGACAAATCACCACACTTGAAATTCTTCTGTCATTAAAGGGTATGAGCTATGCACTTTTTGTGTTTTTAATACTTTCTACAAAGTGAATCCCTAAGGCCACAACCATGCTTGCTAGAAGTTGGTGATTGAGTTCACTTCAACATCTAATACAGTAGCTCTAGGAGAAGCTTCATGCTTCACAGAGGTCTTTGGCTTTTAATTTTCTTTTAAGGAGAGGGAGATGGGAGGTGAAAAGATGAAAAGGTTAGTAGTCTTGTTCACTGGACTATTTATCACCACGACAGAAGGACAGACTAAGAATGCACACAAATGCAGCTCAATGGGAGAGCAATCATCCCCCGACATAACCCATCAACAAGCTTGAAGCCAAGAAA
The DNA here is from genome assembly GCA_010014835.2 of Apostichopus leukothele. Classification (NCBI taxonomy): domain Eukaryota; kingdom Metazoa; phylum Echinodermata; class Holothuroidea; order Aspidochirotida; family Stichopodidae; genus Apostichopus; species Apostichopus leukothele. The sequence continues at coordinate 7,623 of JAAAKB020010425.1, forward strand.
CATGAAAAAGCAAGAGAATATATATATACATATATATATATATATATATATTTTTTTTTAAAGATTCTTTAATTTTTATTTAACCACTATTACTGTTCTCAAGTTTGAGAGACAATGGATGTTCAGACAATTTAAATCTCATGAAGACTAAGGACGTCCCAGAAGATGATGGATGACATTGTTTGCAAAAACATAAAAAAAAATTTTGACTTGAAGAGCCCAGTCCCGAGGCCTGGTGCTGTGAATTGCATGCTCTGATAGCCTAACTATAGCAGAGTAGCTATTACCTTACCACTTTTCAAAGCAAAAATAGAAGTATCCAGTATGCCAAATATTGGTATGATGTAATGATATTGCTGTACTTATACAGTGTGCACACTCTTCTTTTGGTATCCAAAGGTTCAAGCGAACACGTTGCCAGAAAAATACAGCAAACTTATTTCATATAATAATAGCAACGATGAGATAAAATGACGTAATTAGCATACTATAAATTCTTTGCATTTTTTTTTTTACTGTACACATGGATGAAAAAATGGGGAAATTCTGCAACGAGAGAAAATTTCAAGAATACTATTTCAGCAACAAAGCACCCTGTATATAAACACACAACTTGGAATAGACAGTCTGAAGGGTGCAACATTAATCCCAACAGTACTCAGCACACAATAATACTAGACATACATAGAAAAAAACAGAAAGAAAGAAAATTTTGATTAAACATTATGTATCTTAACTCTGTCAGTTCTCATGTATTCCTGACAAAAGTAATTCTGATGACTTCTCATTATGCATTAACTTAAATTAAGAAAATAAAGCAATATTATTAACAATCATTTTCTTAAGGATTACCCCTTAACACTGATGTAGGCACTCTGTAAATCGCTGGTCATTTTTTCTACAAGTAGGTGATAATTCTCTTGGAAGATGCTTTCAATAATTTTCAACAGAAATCAGCTAACAACTCTTTCACATTTTGGTTAATGACCAGAGGCTTTAAATCAAGCTTTTGAAATTATTTGAAATAAAAATGACCTCTTAAATTGTTACAAACCAAAAAACACTCATTGATATTTGGTCAGTACTGCTTTTACTTCTTAAGACATTGTTCATCAGATTTCCTAAGGTGACAATATGTTGGCTTTGAAATATCAAAAGTATCTGTAATTACAAAATAAAATATTTCAAAGTGTTGTAATTATTTGTGATAATTATGCTGGCATGATAATTACTAATTCACTGTATTCAAGCTGTCTGACCATTTTGTCCAATATATCAAAATGATTTATCAGTAGTTTGTTTATAGCAAAAATCTACAGAAAGAAAAAAAAACTTATCTACTATTTTTTTTGGCCTGTGTCACTTTCAGCTATTTTGAGAAATATTTATGGGACTAATATGACAATATAGTTTCTGCAAAGTTGGTTGAGTATAATATGCGAAGTATTAAGTCATATTTTAGTGGGCTCTTCTTCTTATTCCATGCAAGCATATTTTATTCCATGCACGCAGCAAGGTCGAAGCTTAGATTAGCAGATCCATCTAATAAACATACCTCAATCAATAGCATATTTAAAGTTAAAACTTGTTGTGACTTTAAGGTCCTTGATATGGACCTACATTTAATATCCTCATCTTGTTATCTTTGCCAGTCTTGTCTCTCTATGACACCTTTAAACATGCTTTCTACATTGAATTTCAGCTACAATCATGTGATACCGCACTCTACTATTACACAAAGCAAAATGCACCTATACGCATCATTTGGAATAATTAATAAAAGGAAATTTGCAAATGAAAAACATTACATCAAAATTATGAAACAATTTCTGTACTGAACTAAATGGTTATATTATGACATTTTTTACAAGAAAATATGTCCATGTAATGAGGGATTTTCACCACCCCACCACTAGTTGACAGTGTAGCAAGAATATTTGCCATGAGAAAGGCCAAGACCATGCATAGGTTTGTGGACACTGCCCTCACCAGGAATATTTGCCATGAGAAAGGCCAAGACCATGCACAGGTTTGTGGACACTGCCCTCACCAGGAATATTTAAATTTGAGTTGTTTAGTCATATAGCTTTGATTTCCATAGTTTATTCATGACACAATTATTTGTATGCATATACAGTTAGTGTCTACCATTGTAGCTTGATAGTAGATAAACCCAAAACCTGCCAAGATTATATGAATCCAGTGATGGTTTATAACGATAATTTTTTTTATTCTTGGAATGCGTTTTTCAGGATGGCAATGTTACTGTTCCGAAAAATCATTTTCTTATGAAAAAGCACTATTTCATGAAGATTGCTGGATAAAGACAATGAAATAAAAAAGGCCCCCCTCTGTATTGCACCATGCCACTTTAACATCAGCTTTTTAGGATATTGCTTTAAAACATTAATGAATAGTCATGAACAAGAAATGGAGAAACTAATGAAAAACTTCAACTATCCCAACGATACGCTTAAAATAAAAGTTGAGCCATCTCCCTTTAATTAAAGTAGGATGTAAAAAACACAGATGCACATAAAAATTAAAAAGTGGAAAACATAAAAGACATTTAGAAAAACTTGCAACAAAACAGAGCTTTATAGGGGATGAAAAACTAATTATCTATAAGCTATTATACTTTTGGCAGAATCAATTCTTTCTTCTGGCTCTAAAACCTTCATATGCAAATGTGACAACAGTTCCTAGTGTTCAAACTATTTTTGGAATACTGATATTCAACACCAGTTTGTACATAAAGGCAATTAGCTAATTTTTTGTTCTGTTGATTTATTTGGGTGGTAAGTGCTGCAAACCCAAGTAAAAGGTTCGAAAGTAATTAGAAGCAACTTTGATTTGATTAGACGGCATTCAAATTTGAACTTATGACTTTGCTACTATGCTACGATCACAGTATTGATGTGTAACAATTAATGAAACTCATTAAAACCTCTGTAAACATACTACTTGTGGGAACAGGTTCCAATTTGATAGCCAACTCTAGCAACTTTGTGGAGGCCTGTATTATCTTTCTGGAGGGCCTAATACTACATTCTATGTCATCATGAATTACCATTACAGTTTTATATTCAACCGATTCTTGGATGAGACTTGGCCTTCTCTCCTTCCCAGGCTGTGCCATAAATTAGAGGCATTTGTCTCCTTATTGTGTAACTGAAATGCTTATGTACTTAACAACATTTCAAAACAGAGAAATACCTGTCTACACACACAGTCTCAATCAGTGCCCTTGTTAACAAGTGTCGTTAATATTCAGGCTGCTATTAAAGTTAATGTGTTTAGACTGATATTATAGCAGCAACAGTATGGCACTTTGGAGTTCTGTGTTTGGTAGCAATTACTTGCTTTATATAAGTAATACAACATCATGCCACTCCCAGGTAACCACTGCATGGCATCTCAGTACACACGTCTGTGACAGTTTTAAACAAGCAAATGCTAGTACTGTCATCTACTGTGTACTTTCTGAATATGGCCAGCTCTAATGGTTGACTCACAATCATACTCCTATCATACTGGTTCTCAATAAATGCCAATCAGGCTCAGCTCTAATGGTTGACTCACAATCATACTCATATCATACTGGTTCTCAATAAATGCCAATCAGGTTCAGTTAATATGCAGATATCTATATTGCACTGATAGCAGTAATATTCAGTAATACCAGTATTACAACCAATACCATAGCAACCATATCACAAGATCTTTACTGAGTAGAACTAAATTATCAAATGTTGGCATTCCTACTCACAGACAGCTATATCAGCATTTTTACACAAGTGACAAATTAATTTCTATCTATGAATTGGATGAGGACAACAACCAAGCTAACTGGGCTATGACTCACTGCCATATTCTCCACAACATCACAGAACTACCACAATGACCAAGATAGTCATTTAATGTGTCAACACTATATAAACTTTGCCAGATATCAGAGCAGTCAGAATGTAAAGCCATTCTTTGTTAAATTACTCTCTTTACTCCACAGAATCTCACACGCAACTTGAATAAAATGATATTTGCCAAAAAAAACTCTGTTTATGATGATGCAAATGAAGATATTTTTCTATACTGTTACTTCGTCTTAAGTTTGTTATCTGATGTCAGTGGAAAAATAAATGTTCCATAATCTGACAATTTAAAAACAACTTCAGGTATATACAAAAACTTGATATTTCCAAGTATGTGTATTCTTTTTCTTAGTTTTTCTTTATTCTTATTTGAATTCATGAACATTTCAGTACAAAATATTAAACTTATTAAGCAATTCCAAGTTTGTTAATGTATCAAGAAAATTATTATCAATTCTTAGGCTATTAACAAAACAATGTTTACAAATATCTAATACAAACAAAACTTAACTTGTTTGAAATCTCACCACTGGACAAATACTTTCTTTGTTTGTTCTAAACTAAATGAATATTCATAAAGAAATAGCTGGAAAAACTCAGTTGAGTACTAACCATTTCTAAATCAATCTGAACAAATGGGGAGAACTTCTTTTTTTTTTAAACAATGGCACTCTCTACCCATATTCTTTACCAAAAGAGATTTCATATTTCAGGATAAAACTTGACCAAATAAACATTACGCCAACATTAGAATATTGCAGTTAAGTACCAACCTATTTTCAAAAATATTCAAAAACAAGAATGAAAGCCTGTTTTTGTTTTGATATTAGCACCCTCTGCAAAACAGCCTCCACACCTTGGCTGATTTTTTAATATCGACTCGAAACCAACTCAATCTGAAACAATTGAATCATCCAGTTTTAGCACCAAAGTATGTCTAAAAATTAAGAAAAGGATATGTCTTGTTTGTGGTTTGATAGAACCCTGCAAGCCTTTTTGTTTTGGCAATTAATTTTGACCATAAAATCACTTTCATCGGCTGTCCACAGTTCGTTCGTGTTCATTGTCATTTTGTACTTCCAGAAACCATATCTGATCAAGAACCATTTTCTTGTCAGTGATGGATCCATTAACTTCTATGCTGCGTAACCTAAAGGATGACTTAATGTAAACACATTTGATGTGCTATAGAATGTTATTAACAACTTATGTAACAATATCACCTTCAGTTTTAAGAAATCATCCTTTCATAATCACTGGCATATCAAAACCAGTGGCTGGATTACCAAGTCTAACATGCAATCCATTAGTTCAGCTTATTATCAATGCAGAAATTCAATGGAAACAAACATAACTTGTATGACCTGAGATCATTTGTATAGGTTGCATTACAAATGAAGGGCAATAATGGTGTTTGTTTTCAATGTTTGGCTATATTCTGTCCAGGTTATTACTATGATTGGTAGAATTCATTGAACTTTTAGGTTGGCATTGAGGAGCTGACATCATTGCTGGTTGTCATGAAAGTGCAATCCAGACAATTAAAAGCAATAACAGGACTTGTGATCTAAGTTTTGCGGGTTCGAGTCCTGGCCAGATCATTTACTTTGTGTCCTTGGCCAATTGCCTCTCTTCACTCAGGTGAATAAATGGGGACCGGTGAGTTGAACTGTCAATTGGGCACTGTTTAGCTGCTGCCATGTTAAGTTGGACAGGTTATCGTTGACCAGGGTAATATTGTGATGCGCCTTGAGCACTGTTATCGGTGGATATGTCCGTGCTTGATAAATCCTCAATGTTATTATTGTTATGATGTGGTTAACCAACATAGATACAGAATCCACATCTGCTTAATTCTATCACAAACTATGAAGAACTAAACTAACTTAGACTTGGCTAGTGTGTAGTTTTCTTGTATTCTGTGACACTCTAAGTACACTCAAATACAAACACTTCTGTTTACTATGTTTATGCTGCAAACACTGCTGTTTCTTTGAGTGATTCCTAGCATGAATGAAAACAGAGGTGTTAATACAGAGAGATTCTGTCAAACATCCCAACGGATTACTGCTGTATTTGACTGATCACACATCGCTATGCAAACTTAGCAACATCTATCATCTTCCTTTGATACTTTGAAAGAAGAAAACATTCCCTCCAACCCCCAAGCCCCTCCTTAATAAGGTAAAAGAAATGACATAAATGCTTGCTGGATCTTCACAAAGATTACGTGCATGGCTGGGATGCTGGTTACGACTGACTTTTTCTCACATAATTCACATGTTAGGCTAGCTGCATATGTGAGCTAATCACCACCTAAATTTATCATCAAGAAAGCTTATATCCTACTTGTTTAATGAATTAACTTTTAAGTTGATGAAGGTCTGTTGACTTGCTAAGGATGGAGTTGTGGTTTTCACCATTGGAGAGCTGGCGCCTGCTGGCCGGTGGGAAGGAATTAGTCGAGGACGGTGTCACCCCTGTGTGCATTATAGGAATCGGGGTTGTAGCATAGCTGGCCAGGTTTGAATATGACAAGTCCATTGGAATATCGTGTGGGTTTTGATAACCTTTGAGAAACGGTGAGTTGCTGAAGGAGGATGGATGGTAGCCCCTTGATGCCAGACCATACTGCTGGAGAGAACTAAACTGTCCAAACGGTGGGAAGGCCATGGGCGAGTACTGACCTTGTGTACTATTAAACATGAATGGATGGCTGGAACTGTAAAATGAATCCCGTGAAGGGATCTGTGTGGACTCGGAGGGTAGACCGCTCTTCTGATACAAGAACACCTCAGAAGTATTCACCTGCACATCTTTGGATAATGGGCTGTTTTTACTGAAGTCGTTAATGACTGGAAAAGGTCCCCTATTTCTGGAAGAATATTCATTGACTGGAAGATCTATTGAAGATGTCTGTCTCTCGGACAAGCCCTTCTCTGAATCGCTGTGAAAGTTTCTTAAAGAGGACGTCGGTGATGAAGGCAAACTGTTGCCGAAACGTTCCTTCCCGTGAGGAGAATGCGGTCTCTTCTTAACCAGAAATTTCTCTACATTGGGAACTTTTAGTACTTCATCGCTGTTATGCAAATTATTATTGTTCTGATAGTCAAATGTCTCCAGTTTTTTGGACATTTTCAGGCCAATTCCTTTGACTTTCTCACACTTTGAAGCATCTAGTGATGTAGTGTTTGATTCCGATGGTTGACATTTCTCACTGAATGGTTGTTGAATGGTACCAATGTCAGCCACCTTTTGATCCCCCGAGGAATCCTTTCGCATCATCGAAACCTTACGTTTCTTTTGCTTATGCTCTTCGATTACTGGTTGTTTCCTTTTTATCCCTTGCTGTTCCTGTCCTGCAGTATCCTTCTTGTTTGTGGTTGAAACCACTGCTCGGTTTGAGTCTGCATTTTCTTTAAAGAAAAGCAAAAGGAAAAATGAAAGCTCATTAATGCCATAGTTATGATACATAGTAACATAATTACATGAAGCTTGTCACTACCCATATAAGTCTGTCAAACCTTCCAGTAAACAATCATAATAATAGTAATAAAAAAAAGATCCTAACCTACATATGTAGTCAAATGTAGCTTGCTATAGAGGGGCGG
>JAAAKB020010534.1:0-15105 GCA_010014835.2 Apostichopus leukothele
AACCCTTACAAAACAACTTTCAAATTTTTTTTTCTTCACTAGGTCCCCCAAAAATTTCTCAGCTTTTTCCCCAATTTTCACAAAAAATATTGTTTGGGGGGCCCCCGCCCCCCCCCCCCCCCCAGCCTCCTACGCCTATGCACATAATATATACTGTAATCTTCAGCATTACTGCCAGTGTACCATTAACATCTGCAAATTAAACCAGTTTCTGGCTATTTACATTTAACTGACTTACTAGTATTTCACATCACTTTTGGCTCATAATATTACAAAATATTTATTTCTGAACTTATTTGCAAAATTGTTTCCGTGTGATTGAATCTTTCTAATCCTTTATTAACTAACCTAGAAGCTTCTGTGTACAGTAGTCCCATATACTAAGATGTACAGTAGTCCCATACACTTAGGTGTACATCTTTGTAAAGTACATGTAGTCCAAGTTGATACATACAGTAATATATATTTAAGAGATCTATAGAAACTCAACTCATTCCAAGTGTTTGTCTAAGTTATATAATTCTGACAACAATCTACATTTTTGTTCAAATAATAGTTCTCTTTTCTAAACCGCCATCGGATGATCCTTTAGTGTCTGAACTGTAAATCTAAGCACACAAGAATAAAATTAATTTACTGTGGTTCCACATTGGTTGCCAAGTAAACAAACAATCTCACTTATATACATACAATATATTGGCAGATACACCAAAAGCAATACAGTATGTACAGACAGTATAATTTAACCCCACCTAGTTAATTTCATTAACTCAGTGAATTCATACTGACTGGTTATGCTGTCTGAAGATATGACCGAACCTTATGACCACTTGCTGTAATAATTGACAAGTTCTATGATTGTAAAACAACACCCTACCTGACCTTACTGTAAGGATCTTACCATAAACTCACTTCTCCCACTACAATAATGCAATAACTGAAAGTGATGATTTAGGCTTTAGGAAGGAGAAGGACGACATAAAGGTTCAATGTTTTGTTTTGTAGAAAATATTGATCACTCTTCTTAGACAGTTGATTCTGTGTCTGTATTCAATGACACCCAATTTATCCAGAATGTAACATATTTTCTTTACGCTGCAAATTAAAATGGATCCAACGGGTATGCTCAGTTTTAACATTGTCGAAAAGAAATTTGGCAAAGCTTGCAGTAACATTAACAAAAGAGAAATTTTGCGGTAACATCAATTCTGCATTCATGCATGCATCAAACTAATAATATTAGTAACAATCAATGGAAGCATAAAGTTCAGCAGATGGCGGTTTTTGCAGCTTTACCCTCTGTCTGCCAAAACATCAACACTTAAAGAGCTGTATATTGCCTGAAATTTGTCATAATCATACCACGCTCCTTCACTAAAGGAAAGGTAAGATCTCTTGATTATGCTATCACTTGGTATGAAGACCATTATGCATCCTGTGCATCAAGGTCTAAGGGTATCAAGATCAAATTAAAATCATTTTTGTCATTAATGATTAAACAATGACTTCTTTGTGATAAACTATGAGGCTCTTCCAGATGTCACTGGTACCTTGGCATCAATATATTATCACAGTACATATTTCCAGTTTACCTATAGGTATATTTAGTATTAATTAGTGGCAAATATAATAACCAGAAAACAAAATGTTTAGTGGTTCCGATGCCTAATCATATTCATAGTGTGGTAAGCCAGATCTAAATCTTAAAGACCAACTATGGCGACTTTTCGATGAACATAAAATCCCACCATTTTGCATGTATGTAATCCATAACTCACTCCAATTACATTGCTGTAATTAACTTTACCAATTTCGGACGTTAACTACGTGAAAAATGGGAAGAAAAGTCAGCTTTTTAGGAAACCTATTTCAGACATTCCTGAAACATTCCTAAGACATCAGGTGACCATGTGACGTCACCGTTGGTATACCTCACTCACAACAATACTTTTAGTGTGTAAAGTTGTATACTTGAGCTGCCAAAAACATCATAGATATTACTCCTTTTCCCCCCGAAATGCCACAATTCTGTGTTGTTGGAGGTTGCAGTTATACCTCAGCCAAAAAAGCATCAGCTTTTGTAGCTTTCCGAGTTGAAGAACCGACATAAAACGCTGTAGACTTTGGATCAATTTTGTGAGATCCACGCGGAAAGATTTTTCTGCACCCGGAGTATCTCATGCCCATGAGTCCACATGCATGACCCTGCCTCTGTGTATGCTGCAAATGTCTCATTTTGTGAAACTTATATACTTTCGACAGCTGTGGCGGACATAGCTTATCAAATTGACCCTTTCAAGTCTCCTCGTAAAAACGCCCTGGACGTCCTTACATGTGTAACAGGTGGAATACAAAGAATGGTCTAAGATGCCATCTGTGGTGCTGTGTTCTTTATTGTGGATCTTGACTGTTTGTTCCCCGAACAAACTCCCCTCTTCAAACTCCCCTCTTCAAACTCCTTAAAACTAGATAATCAAGTCTTCCTGAATACACAGAAAGTTACCAGGTAATCATCTTCATGAAAATCTACCCTTAGAAGAGCAGGATCGGCAAGATAGTTAAAGATAAAGGTTCACGATTTGTTTAGCACATGTGCAGTAGTAAGAATACGATGGGATTTAGCTTTTACCAGAGGTTGAAATTCCCCAAATCCCATCAGCATATTCAACTTGCTGCTAAATAGGGGGCGGTATTCACAATCTAACATTTCTGTGCCTGTCACATAAAGAAAAAGAAGACATATGCAACTGAATGTGCTGTGATGACATCATTCAACCTTCTGTTGCCAGATGCATTATCACAAAATATCACCAGATTTGAAAGTAAACATATCTTCGCCATGTATTAGCTTAAAGTAGTTTATGATTTGGCTTTGCTGGTTTCATCACTAGGAGTTTCTGGAGAGAAATCATTTCACAGGGTTTCTCAGTAACTGCAAATTCTTTTTCTTTTTTGATTTATATATATAACTTTATAATATCATCCAGTCAATGCATACACATCAATTATTCAGTACTAGTTAGGTTGAAGGGGAGTTACTCCTACAGGTTTGTGGTCTGATTTCCTTCTCACGCAGGAAAGAAACTATACTCTGGAGGCAGAAGTATCCTTCATGGAGCAGCAGAGGAGAGAGCTGGAGGAACGTCTACTGGCAGAAGTGACAGCTAAGAAACAGCTAGCACAAGAGACAGAGGTCAGTAAATGTCTACATATCTTATATTTTTAAAGGCCAAGTTAATCAGCTTCGTTGGCAAGTTGGAAATAAAAACAGAAATCGTTCATCGTGGGTTTCCTATCTCAAAGAAAATTGTCACCAGAGCATCTGTTTTCTCTCTGTAAGATTAAGAATCCCTGAAGAAGAACTCTTTTGTCACTTTTGAGGACGCTAGAGATCAGAGTCAATAGAGATTAACTTATATGGAAACATAACTTACTTTGGTCAAACACTACACAACAAACATTGAACTGTATCGTAATTACCCAATAATGTCTGCAGTTTATTCAGACAGCATCTTTAATGAAATCTTGTCTGCAATTAGTGTGATAGTTATAACTTTTCCGAGGTCCCGTCATACCGTAACTAAACTTTAAAATCCCTATGTGTGGTTGATTTCCTGCTCTCCTTATGGTCATGTCATTGCATTCTAATATTCAGACGTTTTAGTTTTGGAGATTATCCGTGACTTTCTCATTCTTCATATCCTTGTTTCCATCTCTGTAGTCCATCATCCAACGTCTTGAGTCAGAAAGCGAGAAAAACAGCCGACTGACCCGGGAAATCAAGGAAGGATCAGACTCGACGCAGAAACTTGGAGAGATGAACGATCAGATCGGTAAAGAAAACGAATCTCTCAGAAAAACAGTTCTCGAACAGGTGAGCCAATCTTGGTCATTTCCAGGAGGTACGATAGTAGTGAGGGGTGTTACTGATCCAAATATGAATTGTGTTGAGACTGCCATCTTGATCTCAGAGTCAGGACCTGATCCCCATTGTCACGATCAGATCGGGATTGAGTGAATAAGAGGGAGTAGGATTTTCCTGAGTTGGGTATGTATTTCACTGAGGCTACAATAGTCGTTGTCTGAAACTCGGGGTCTAGATCCATATTTGAGGATTATAGTTCGATCAAGTTTCAAACATCTGATGGTGAGATACGGATTTCAAGGCAAGATCTGTATGAAGTGTGAGATACCTTATGGGGACATGAATGTATTACAGCCTAATCAGATCTGAATATGAATTATCATGATTTGGGCCTCGGGTCCTTATCTGGATGTCACAATCAGATCTGGATCGAGATAACAGTGGTCTTGGAAACAGCACATCGTTTCAGTCAAATATCTATCACATTTATCAGTATCAAGTCACATTTTTCAGAGTTTTTTTATTATTTTATTTGTATATTAGTTATTGAGTTTCCTTTCCTTTTCTTTTCTTTTTGCAAATAATAATTGATAATACTTAAAATATCTCACTAAGAACCTCGGTGAATAAAAGTCCCCGTTTATATTTCAGGAGAGTCGCATCAATCAACTAGAGAAAGATGTACAATCCAACAGCAGTCTGAAGACAACCCTGGAACAGCAATTAGCAGAAACTAAGGTAGGTATGATGAAGTCTTACAAGAAGACCCTTACCTCACATGGACTTAACAACATCATCATGTACATATGGTCTGCTGTGGTCTTATGGAGTGAGTTTTGGTTCTTTGAGATAGTTTGATGTGATCTGTTTTAGAAACACACCATGAGTTTGTAACATCATTCATGTAGTTACGCACAGTCCAGTGTGATCTTATGGAGAGGTACTTGATGGGCATCATGAGTTGGTAGTGAGTAACTTAGGGTTCACATTATTTTGTGGAGCAGTTTAGCAGCCTATGAAGTCTGTCTCTTATGAATTACTGTACATCACATGACATAAGCACACATATTCTGTTCTGTCCCGATGATGAGATGCTCAGTTCATGAACGTCAGTGGGGAATCCAGATGTGTTTGAGATTTCATAATTTTCATGAGACTCTGTCAAGAATCATGGTTTTATCACTACTAAAACAGTACAGTTGCTCTATATCACCAGTTCTGGAATATTTCATTCACAAAGTAGTAATTCACAACTGCAGAAATCTTTTTAACTTGAAAATAAGCCAGTGGTGAAAACCAAAGATAAGATTGCCAAGTCTTTATTTTCTATATTCTTTGATGCTGATTCTCACAGGAGGCCATGTCTCAGATTCTTGGTAACCTGCAAGAGCAGAGGACCAAGCTTGCCGAGAAGCGCGTCGAGGTGGACGAGCTCGGCCAGCAGCTGCTTATAAGTGAACATGAGAAGGAAGAGGTTGCAGTAGTACTGGAGAGAGTCCAGATGAACCTGGGGGAAGTAGAAGCTCACTCACAGATGGCAGCAAATAAATACGAGGAGAAGGTAAGTCAAAGAAACAGCATTACATAGAGGCAATTTGAGCTCAGCCGGTGAAGCTACTAGGAGGGGTGGCATCAAAACTCAAGAGTGAAGGAGAGGACTCAGACACCGGTAGAAACATTCAAATTTGCAATATTTCAAGGCCTGTCATGACAAGTAACTTACTAACCATGTATCAACCTTTGTATCTTTGTTTGGATAAAAAGACAATTTTTAGCTGCTTTGACACTTACCTTACTTACCTTATTTTCATACAGTAGTCGGAACCGCATACTTTCTGAGCTGTGAAAAGAATTGCAATTTTTTCAGTCAACAAGAAGTAAACAGAAATGGTTTAAATTACTCAGAAACGTCCTATTTAAACTACTCATGAAAATCCATTTTACTCAGAAACATCCAATTTATACTACTCACAATAGTGAAACATCCTATTCAAACTACTCATAAACATCCATTTAAGTTACTCAGAAGCATCCAATTTATACTACTCACAATAGTACTCAGAAGCATCCAATTTAAACTACTCAGAAACATCCATTTAAGTTACTCAGAAATAACTGATTTAAACTTCTCAGAAACATCAAATTTAAAACTTCTCAGAAACATCAAATTTAAACTACTCAGAACATCCAATTAAAATTACTCAGAAACATCCAATTAAAATTACTCAGAAACATCCAATTATAAACCACTCAGGAACATTGAATTTAAATTACTCTTTCTTCCTTCTGAAGATAAGAACTTTGCAAGATGACCTACAGGAGATGAATTGTCAGCACTCTGACCTATTGATAGAGATGGAGAAACAAGAAACATTGCTGCAAAGCTCTCAAGCAGATTGTGAAGATCTTAATGAATGTATCGTGGATTTGGAGAAAAAGGTGAGTCCTGTAACACATTGTACAATTGTCTAAGGTTGCAAAAGTTGTTTCCTCTTGTTGTTTGTATCAAGTTCAAAATTTCACATCCTAGCAACAGAATAACTTATCTAGATGGGAGTTGGAACTTGGATCAGTGTGTTCCTATTAACTTGCCCTGTATAAGACACTTTTTAAACCTCAGAATTCATTGTATATATTGTAACAGGCACATCAGTGTATGTATTATATCAGATAACCTCATGGCTTGTGTCAGCTATATTCACACACTATGAACCTGTACTTTGTTCCCATGCTGATCCACCACAGTTGGGCAAAGTGTAGGCCACCAGCGAGTTTTCATAAATCCGACTCACTGAACAACAAGAATGGTAAAGATGGTTGATTTATATGTGTCAGCCTGGCTGCGTGTATGTATGCATGTATTTTAGATCCTCCTGCAAGCAGGAACTCACAAAGAAGCCATCATTGGCTTATCAAAGCCGCAATCTGATCGAAGCCTCAGTCTCTTACATTCATATTTAACGTCCATGATTATATGAATTGTTAATTGTTAATTGTCAACAACTCTTTAACTGGACGACATACGTTAATCTGGGAGTGACTCGATCCGGGGACCTTATGATTGAAAGGCACCGGCGTTGAAAGGCAAAGGCATAGATGTGATGAGGTATTTGAACATAACAGATGATCAATGCTTGTGTAAATCTGTCTGATGTTTTATGTCACATACATGTTCATCTTTCTTGCAGTAGTAGCTACATCCTTAACTGTTGCTGCATGTGGATGGATTGGGTACAAAGTTTCACTGTGGTCCTTAGATTGATTTCACACCCATCCCTTTGCCTACACTACTCTTTACCAAAAGGAATTTATACAAAATGTTCTAGATAAAACTGATCAAAGCAACTCGTTTCTTAGGTTCTGAAGGCTAAATGAACAACAATGCATTTTCAACCTATTTGGTTATCTCACTCCCTAAAAGTGAGTGACTAACATCTCTGGAAAATCGCTTGTTCAGACACAATTTTCTGTTAATACTGGAATAATCCTAGTCTTCTTGTTGCCTTCCACAGCTCAAAGATATAGATGAAGTAGTTTTAAACTACCAGCAACAGCTGGAAGAAACACAGGCTAACATCTCCACGGTAATGGTGGAGAGCGCCCTCTCATTGGAGGCACAGGACACCATGCAGGAACTAGAGTCATATCCTTTGATAGTTTCTCTTTAGGGAAGTGGAAACTACGACTATTCATTGAAAATATAAATTGATTAAATCTAAATCTTTCCTTTTCTTTGGAAAGGATATGTTAATAATTGTTAACAACTTTCAGGGTAATTTTTGAAGGTAACTTGGATGGACTTGGCATGGTGAGTGTATTAAACGAGTCCTTTGTATCAACATTAACTAATACAACATTATGATGTAACTATCCACTTTGTGCAACTAAATTAAGAATACTTTCCATTTTTCCCTTCTGTGGACATCTGGGCATAGCTGTTTATAATTGTTTGCTGCTAGTCAATTTGGACAAGAAGAAATACTTTTAATATGATTTGTGTGGAATGTGCACAAATTACTTCTGTGAACTTTACTGGTGGAATATGAATAAATTTAATTGTAAGTCGAGTTATTGACTTTTGTTTAGAAAGACAAACGCAATGCATGTAATGTAACTGATAGCATATTGATCATCTTATCATAGCTACGGTGTTTTAGTTTTAGTAACTGTTAATATCACAAAGTTATTTCTGTCTTTCCTTAATGTTGTTTTCTCCACTTTGAGATCTTCCCAAGGGAAATTTATGCAGTTATCTGAAAGTTACGAGAATGTGTGTGAAGAACTGGAGAAGATGAGAGAAGAGAAAAACAAAGATATCAGAAACCTCAAGGTAGGTCTTCCACCTTGTTCTTGATTTGTTTGTTTCTATGTAAATTAAAGCTCGTCATATAATACATATGTACTACTTACAATGTCAACCAGATCACACGGTCCCAAGAGAAATATTAAGAGAATTTGCTCAAATATTATACCTTGTTTTTAACATTTACTTACATCATATTGGATTACATGACTGATTGATTCTTCTCTAACTTGGATTTCTAGAGAATTATCTAAATGTTGTTGTATTGGTAATGAAGCTTCTTGGAAGTGAAGAATCGACTTTGTTGCTGACACTGAAAATTTGCTTTACGACGTGGAAAGCCATTTTGTATCAGACAACATTTCATACTGTCCTATCCCTACATGATTGTGTGTCTTTTAAGTCCTTTAGGAGTGCATTAGTTCTTGTTACTATTGAAGACAATGTCAATTTTAATAAACAGGAAAAATTGAAAGATGTGGAACAAGTTGAAGAAGAGAAAGGACAACTTGAAGAGAGAATCCAGCAACTACAGAAATCAATCGAGGAGGCGACTGAAGAGGGCTCGAAGAGGTAAAACCTACATTTGAACATTATGCTTAGATATGAATATAAATGGTCTATTCAGGGTCGAAGGACTACTCAAAATTTTGAACAGGCAAAGGGGATGATAGTGAGAGAATAAGCAAGCCAGGTAATATAAATGGCTGATTATTATTATCGATAACTTTGGGAGAGGGAAATCGTTCTTACTAGTGTATCACATCTAAATTGCTTCTACCTTCAGGGAAGGGGTGTTACAAGAGAAGCTGAGAGCACTGGAGGACAAAGTCATGGTAATGACCGAAGCTGTCGGAAAAAGTGAAGAACTGAAAGATGAAAACAAGACACTCCAAGAAAAGTCAGTAACTTTATTTCTTGACTGAAACCGTACAATATGTAATATTGATTGTGTTCAAAACTGCTAACAATAAGTAAATAAGCTAATAATAGAAGTATTCTGGTTCAAGAGATGGAAGAGCTATTTGGGAACATTCTTTTGGAAGAGGGAAGGAGGAGGTGGGAGAGGGACCAAGTGGTTATATTTATTAGTGGTGGGACCATGTCTCAAATAGAACCAAATCACATTTACTTATCACAAGAGCTAATCTGTCTATGTTTGATCACAATGCCCTTTCTTCGATTGATTTTGATGAAACTTGGACAAATTTATCGTTGGAAGGTGGACTATTTTCGACCACCGGGAAGATAAGGTCAAAGGTCGTTTACAGGTCATTACAGTCCGTTTTGTGAAAACCTTCAAAATGAATTTCCCCTTTCCCAGAGCAATCCATATGACCAAAACTTGGACACAATGTTCGTTGGATGTTAGGCTACTTTTGACCACTGGGAAGGGAAGGACAAAGGTCATTTAGGGGTCACTACTGGACATGTGAAAACCTTCAAAATTTTTCTTCGCTTTCTCAGAGGACCACATGTTCTTGAATGTTAATTGATGATGTCTTACCAATTAATGTTAGGAACATTGTAATGCATGTGATCGTTAATACCTCTTGTGTCAGAGAGGACTGTGTGAGTGTCAGTAATATGAACACTAAATTTGATACTCCAACTGACATGAAGTTAAAGTGTTTAAATGACAGTGACAGGAGTTGGTATATGTCAACAGGTATTCTAATGTTACTGTTTTCATTAAGCTTATGTGTAACACAATCTATGTACTATGATGGTGGCAAGTATGTTTTCCCCTTTGGTGTTCCTGTTCTGCAATCGTACAATATTTCTGGCAACAAACTACTGAAGGGAGGAATCCCCCTCACTTGTTTTTGTGAAACAAACTTGTGAACCACCATCAATAGGGGTATGTGACATGCACTAATGAAATATTAGAGAGTACATCCTCGCTGGAACAACATTTGCATTAACTCAAATCTGAACGGTTGAGCTACTGCACCATTGGTGCTCTGGTTTTTAAAGAATAGAGTTCAGATGAAGTGATAGTTTGAAGAGAATGTATGACAAGCAATAATAAATTTCTCTAACTGTAGAGTCAGCAGGAATCAAAACAGTCTATCAACACCTGAATAGATTTAAATTCTTCAAGTCGTCATCCTTTATCCCTGGTTTGATTCATGCTCTGCTAGCCGAGTCACCCATCGTCATTTTCTCCTTTCATAATCCCGTTAGAATCATGAAGCTAGAAGTGAATGACGAGCTCCTGGAAGATGACATGAATGAACTCCATCAAGAACTAGAGAGGTAAGTCTCTAAGTGAAACAGTCTCGTGTATTTCATTATTAGAAAGAAACAAAAACTGAGCTTCTCACTTGTTAGGCTGTGACCCACTAATTTTTTAATCAATTATTGCCTTGTGCCTTCTCTATATGGATAATATGTTGTTTTTTTTTTGGAATTCCAAACTGCTGAAAAAAAGATGCTCATACACAAGAGTTGGAGGAAGGTGTTTTCAGGAACTTTAAGGTTGTTTGAGGGAATTTGATGTTGGGGTGTAGTTTGGGGTAGTCAGCAGATAGAGCTATAAAAGTTTGATCAATAGTGATTAGTTTGGATCTTTCCAGCACATTTGGAGGCGATTCATCTTGCCTATCAAATAATGGTTTGCGATTTGTTGCAAATTCACAAACAATTTGAGACGCTTTCATATTGTATTTCTTTCTCTGCTACATTAGGGTTACAAGTCTAGAAAAATCACACTTTGAAGAAAAAGAAGAAATGAAGTCCAAACTTGAAGTGGCAATGGAGGAGAAGTCAAGACAAACGAAGGTGAGTTTAGTTATCGGGCACAAAATTCCAGGATTGATAACAAAATGTAAATTAGTAGCTATTTTGTGGATTAAAAATTCCTTACAAAATTAAAACACTCAGAAAAGAAGATTTACTGCAAAAACACTGAATTTGTAATTCTTACTACACAAAAGATGCATTAATTATATATTTCTGGCGCCCTTTCATTCTTGTGACACCAATTTTGTAACGACTGGCTTCTCAATGAAATATCAGCCCAAGAAATTCAGGCTACTTACTGTCCGATTGCCAGTGAATTTCACCGTTTACCAGTAGAAAACAAAGGGCACCAGGCATTTCCCTGCAACCATAGATATTTAAGAACATAAACTAATGTGATTAACAAAATTTTGTCAAAGAATCCTCATGATTTCCATACCTTATAATAAGGCTTATATAATTCTGTATTACTACTTTATTATCAGCAGATATTAATTAGCTGCTCTCAAAAGCCTGCCCCAGTGTACATTAACCAATGTGTGATGTAATTCATGGAAATGCCAGTGAGAACTTGATTTTAGACATGGTAACATCTCTTCATTTGGTAAACTGCGGTAGATGATTTCAATGTGTGGTCAGTTGCAATCTGCAGTGATTTAATATCACTATTTGTAACTCCACTGGGTCTGTTGTATAATCTGCCGGCAACCTATTTCATCTTCACTTCTCTATTTCTGTAAACGTTCCTGTGAACACTTACAAAATGCAATAAATTCAGGATGAAACCTAGGGCTGCCATCTTTTATATTTAAGTACAGTTCATACCAAAGATAAGATGACGTCACGATTTATTGGTGTCATCTCTTTATATCTATCATTTTTGAATTTCTCTGTACCCCATACAAGGCCATGACTAAGTTGGAAAAGAAGAATGAAGAGCTGGAGCTGGAGAATGCTAAATTAGTCGGCCACCAGAACTTCAAGCAGAAGATACAGTACCATGTGAAACTCAAGGTGGAGAACAATGAGCTGAGAGAGGTAGAGAAGTCAACAATCTCTTCTTTGTAATTGCAGCAAGAACTCATTAACAACAGCATGAACTCATTAACAACAGGAGGGGATGGTAGAGGACAAACAAGTCCAACCGTTTACCTTTTATTGTGATTGATAGTCCTTTGTGTTACTTTTATTGATTATGAAAAACTGCACATTTGTGGATGGTTGTGAAGTAGCGGACTACAGCGACAATGCATGTTTAGTATTACATAATTATGAGGGATTGGACAAAGATATCCAGCATTTGCTGTATTCCACTTTGTTCATGACATAGCCGCGGCCATCTTGACCGGCTGATTAAGTATCGAAAATTTATTCAGGGTGCCATCTTGGGTCGGCATTGTCAAAAGTTCTTTGTTAGATGGCTAGTTAAGAAGAGTAGTTGAGAAGAGTAATCCCTCCCCAGTGATAAAATAAATGTATTTTGTGTCATACAACTCATTCCATGCACATCCAGGATACAAAGTTTATTGTTCCACGATGAATTGATTTGATGTTGACTTGCATTAACTATTGGATTATACTACGATATATATATTTATATGGACAGACCTACAATTTCATTAAGAGAGGCATGGCAGAATAATAATGTTGAGCAGGATGTGATGGAGACCATAAATTCCTGTATTATTTAATTTCTAGCAGTATTGAGGGTTTTAAGCCGACACTGAGCACGACAGGAGCACACTCAACTCGACCATGGTAATAATGAAAGGTGTCGATAGTTGGTTTAGTCGCAATCCGAAGTGTGCATTTGTTCACGACGAACACTGGAAAAACGTAACCTATCTGGCAGTAATAAATTTGCATGTGACCTAAACGATTCTGTTTATTAACAGCAAACAGTCAGTCTGTGGGTCAGATGTAAGTGCATGGGTCTTCACTCAAAAACCTAGACCACAAAAAAGTTAGAGTCGGGTCGTGAACAGTCCAGCAGTGTACGGCTGGCTTGATACAACATGAATCATGAATCAATTTGCATACATAACATAGACGGCTTTAAAAAACTTCTTTTGTACATTGTCCAACAAAACACAATGTTTACTATGTCTGTAGACTATGAAAACAAATTCAGAAAATCTACCAAACTTGTTGGGAATCAACTGTGAATGCTGATTATGATCTCAAAATAAATTTTGATTTGGGACAAAACTTTAACAAATGATGTGGCATTATTTAATTATTCCAATATGCAATAGCAAAGAACACTTTTCATGCTGTACAAATGTTGTACCTTTTCTGTGCAACACCACTTGCTATTTCCTCTCTCTAGTCAAGCACTGTAAATGATCAGTAGCATGATTTCACATTGGAAAGGTATAAAGTATGAGGTGATTTAGGGTGCAGGGTAGTTGAGGTGGTGACATAAGTTTGCACTACGAATATTTACAATAATTCTTAGTTTGAAATGACAATTTGAAGTGATATGAGTTAATTGAATGAAGGGGAGATGGGTATTGAAGGGCGCTTTAGTCCTACTTGGTGGATACATGGTTATTCTTTTGAAAACAGTTCAGGGTTTTTCTTTATGAGAATTCATGACAAAAATATACAAACAGTTAAGAAGAAGATTAAACTATTTTTCTTGAATAACCTACATAATTGCTTACCTTTTGAAGTAAACAAGCCAAATAGAGTTGGAACTCGTCAGATATAAATTTCCATATCCGCTTGAAATTCTTTAAATGATTGTTTCAAAATTCTCCTATAGTTGTATAGTTTCAATTTATTTGGGTACATCAATTGAAATGTCTTTCTATTTTTTGTTTCTACAGCAACTGAAGAAATCTCACCAGGATGCCTTTAAGTACAAGCAAGAGCTCGACCATGCTAGACAGAAGCTTGGATTAAGTCCTTTGAAATGGACCAAAGAACAACAACAACCACTGATGCCTCACAAGGAAAATTGTGACCCTGCAGCAAGCTGACTGCGACAGACATCCACGAATAAACAATCCTATAGTGACTATGCCTGAGAAGACAGGGTTACTTATTAATCACTCTCTGTGATCACGCCATCAAGGCAATTCCTCCATACGTACCACAAATGTCCAAGATTTTAATTCTGTTTCAGTTAATGAATATTATTATATAATTGCCTTTACCATTCAGTTTTCACTATTTTAGTACATAAGACAATGATGTAGTGTTTTAGATCAGGTTTAACTGGAGTAAATGTGGGTAAGGTAGCTATCATTGTAAATAGTTTTATGCTTGATGAACACAGTGACAATTGTAAATAATATTGGACTTGAAGAAGAATGAGTCACATTTGTCCCAAATTGGAACATTTCTAATGTCTATTCTATGAAATCAATTCAGTTATGCTTTTGAAGGTTCTATTTGGTAATTCACTTGTATATAAAGCATTCACTCATATATGAAACAAAAGTGAACTGAGGGTTTGGAAATTCGTAAATCAAAATTCAAAAATTTGATTAACTCTTAGTTAATATTTTTGGGATTAACATATATAGAATTTCTGATAATTTTTATTGAATATGATTCACTTGGAGCTGTTTTATTTAATCTCCTTTTAACACAATTTTGGCAATCCTTGCAAGCCATTTTCAGTCAAAATTCTAGAAACTGTGTTTCTTTTTAGAATCCATTCGCATCGTAGAGTGAAATGGAAAAGTTGTATTTGGTTTAGGTGTCCCATAGGTTAGGGTTATTACTTCAAACAAGACTGCTAAGGAGTTTTAACTCATCATCTTCAAGGAACATAAAATCATGCAATACAGATGTAATTCACCTAAATCGTGCATTTTTATCTTATTTGATTTTAGTTTTCTCTTTTAGTTTTGTTTTAATTTTCGTTTACCAAGAACCAACGTAAATTGCTGCTTCATCTGGTTGTGCAATTATTTTGAAGCCCTAACCCAGAGTTACAGACAATTTTATTGTTAACGGCTGCAGATTTCACTGAAATGGGATGTTTTTTTTCAACATTATTAGAATTACCTCTAGATATTCTAGGAAGTGTTCAAACTGTTTTCATCACTCAGACATGTAATTAAACAATTCCCCTATATTTTTTTTAAGTTAGGATGGTACATTTAAAAAATTTAAAAATAATTTTATGGAGTAAGTATTAAAATTTGCAGTATTAGAATTTACCCCATTTTTTACATTT